>OZ021684.1:18381909-18421660 GCA_963978505.1 Listrodromus nycthemerus
ATCCCGAAAACCCCGTAATTGCGAGGTTCCGGTTCCATCGAGGTAGGACTCGAGCCCTTTTGGCTCTGTTCCGCTGAACTTCGGTGTCCCACTTGAGTGCGACCGAATCGTTAGACCGAACGGAATCTGCGCTTCGTCGGAATGTGAATGGGCATTGCGGCAACGGAATTCCTATAGTTGAAAATAAAAAAATGTTTAAACTTGTGAAAAGTTATTCGAAGCCGAAGAACGTCGGGAGGCGATATAATAAATTCCATTGGAACGTCGCGATCGGTTATGACGGGCTTCCGGCCTTGATTCGAGACGATGCGTCTTTCACGCTTGCCATCCGTTAAAATCCCCTTCCCCGTCCGATGTCCGCCTGTCCAATCCGATAACTCGAGTCACTTTTACTAGGGTTTTAGCCGAGAGTGACGACTCGAATCGTCCGTCGCTCCCCGATACCCTCCGGTAACGCGCAGCCTCGTTGTTTTATATCGCGTTGAGTCGACGTCGTCCTCGCGGCCACGGCTGAGCTCAGTGGCGCGCACATTCGACGCAACCCGCTCCACCAACCTGGACAACAGCGACGACCGTTCGTTCAACGGCGATCGTCCGTATCCAAAGACCGTGCGAGCACCAAACATTTTGATGAAACGAGGCGAGAGCTAATTCTCGCGTGCGCACGGCGATCAATCCTCGATGTTCGCCATAACACATAGAATATGTCGTTTGTTTGTCCTGGAATTGAATTCCCTGAGAAGCAAGCGCCACGAAAACTCCCGGAATGTATCACGGGAGTTCCGCATAAGATTCTGCCATCAGTTTTCGCCAAAAATCAAGCCGGATAACCGTCAAATTTTTCGATTTGTATTTTTACATCGCGAGCGTTTCGATGGGAGGAGAAATTTTCCTCGGCATATCAAAGTTGCAACGGGCCAAATAATGGAAATGGTAATTCGGTTGAATCGCCTATTAATTTTAGCTCCTTCCGTACTACGCTCTCTCTCTCTCTCTCTCGTTTGCCCGCCGCGTTCATCCCGTGAAACGAAAGTTCGCGCTTGCCGTGGAATAAGTTTGCACTGCGGTAATCAAAATTAATGGAAAATTAACAAAGTTCCATATTCCATGCATAGTTCATTAATATGACTTATCGTTAAAATCGCGTGAGGGCGATGAAAAGCGTCCTCACGCGATCACGGAATATTAAATTACGGTAGCCGGAAGAGGCACCAATGAAAAGTAACAAAACCACACGGGAAAAAGAGGAGCAACGAGTTTTCTTAACTCGGGAACAATGTCCCGAGTCGGACGAGTTCCGCCGGTTGTACTGTAAAATAGGGGAACGGTAGGGACCCGAGAGTAAGTGTCATCTCGGGTTTCGGAGAGCGCTTCCGTCGAGCCATTCCCCCGAAGAAGCAATTTTTCATCGGCTCTGACAAGAAACGCGTAATGCGATGATAAACCGTCGGGTATACACGAATCCTCCCCCATCGACGTCATTCTCAAACGTTAACGGAGCCGGGATTCAAGCGAAATTGTTCGAGCTTCCGTGAACAATGTCGAGTTCCCGGAAAAAAAAAAAAAAAAAAAAAAAAAAAAAAAAAAAAAAAGACACGTTGGATACTCGAGGCAAAGTTACATCGATGAGTCGCTCGAGTGTCGCGATATAATTGCCATATACATTCGTGTCCCACTCGTTATTTTTTTCCTCTCCTGTCCCCGAGGCACCCTTTGACGATCTCGGCTAATGCCCCGCTCCGGCCCCTCGTTCGCCCTTCGGATATCCCGTCGGCCTTTGGACAAAGCAAAGCCAGAGGGACGAAGCGACGCGAATTGTTTCGACAAAAAATATTGAGCCCGATGATGCGGGCAGAAGCTCGAACGGCGTTGGAAAATGTTACGGGAGACTGTGTCTCGGCCTTCGGAGGAAGGAAATTCTCGCGTTCCAGCGAGAGGATCGGCTTCGTCGTTCCCTCCGTCTCGATATAACGCGAAAGGGGCAGTGGCGCGGCTCACCTACACACCCTGGACGCTCGTTTCTCTCTCAACGATCCGTCCGTGTGCCTTCGATGTCGTTTTTTTTTTTTTTTTTTTTCTTCTTCTTCTTTTTTTCCTCTCACGCTGCGAGATGGATGCCCCGTGGACTTGTACCCGGGGACTCCAGGAATAGCCCCGTGCGGCGGGGCACCGGAGAGCCGGTCGGTGTGTGCGCGCCTTCGATACCCGCGGCACCGCTCTCGCCTGCCGATGGAGCCGCTGGTAAAAGCCGCGCACCGATAAACGTACGCGTGTCCTCCGTGCGGCGACTCGCGTATCCGAGAACGGAGGATGCACCGATGGATGGTTCGGACGGATGAGGAGAGACGAAGCCGAAGGACGGACGCGCGCGCATCGCGCAGCCCCGATGCCGCGCTGCTTCCGCTGCCAGGCTGGCTCGACCTTATCGCTCACGGGGACTCGCACGATTGAACGCAGGTAAAAACGCCGGTGCGGACGGTGAGCCTTGTCCGGCTCGCGATCAAGACAAATTTCATATTTTCCGACGAGAGAAAGGTTCAAAGTCCGAAATGTTCGTTTCGATGATTCCGAGGGTGTATCCGCACGAGACTGAATTTCTTCAAATTATTATTACGATTACGTTTCACCCGGATGAAACTTTCCTCGGGGAACTTGACTTGCGGATTAAAATTTTGTCGCCGTGTCTTTATTATTTATTCGCCATCAACGTTTGTTGGGGAAAGTTTATTATTATTATTATTATTATAATATTATTCGTTGGGGATTTTTGATCGTAGCGCACGGCTGCGACGAAAACGGTGCCGACGAGTGCGAGATACGTGGCGTTGCGTCTCAACCGCGTAACAATTGGCTCTCTCTCTCCCCTCGTGCCGTGTAAGCGGCTCAGGGGCTGGCGAGGGTGGCTTTCTCGTTGTTCGAGCGGAGGCTACAAGTGGCTTCGTCGCGATAATGTTTCTCGAGGAAGGATCCCTTCGTCCTCCGTCGCTGTGTCCGTCGGTTAACGCTCGTATCGAACCCTCCGCGCGTTGTCCGCATCGTATCGCGATTACCGCCTTCGGAGAACGCAAACTCCTCGGCTCCTCGGCGGCCTGTCGCCGAACCTCGTTAACAGCACGAGGTTCTATGTTTCCTCGATAATTCCCGATAATACTGCGATGCCAACGAAAGAAGCCCGGAGAAGGGTCAGTCCGGCTATAAGGGCTTTTGCCCTTCCGAGCCTCTTCTACGCGACACGGCTGATAGTGATTCGACGATCGAAGAAAACACTCGAGAATAACGCTCGGCCGAGTTTAAGTACCGAAACGAAGGTCTACCGCTGGCCCTGAAATTTACTTGTTTTCGGCCGTGCGCGAAATCGTCGAGGGGCGACGATGAAAAAAAGGAAAGGAAAAACATTCCGAGGAAAAGGCAGAGCAGCCGAAAGGTTCAACGAGAGGAAGGAAGACAAAATCCCTGTCGAGGACTTACGGTGAGAGCGATACTGGCCGAGGCCACATCCCTCTCGCGGGCTAACTCGCGGAGATCCTCAGACCCGTCGATGCAACGAGCCAAATCGGACCAAAAATCAGAGAACGAGCGTGACGCGGGAGAGAGAGAGAGAGAGCGGTGAATTTTTCCGAACTGCAACTGAAATATTAGATCCAGCTAACTCCGAGTTTCCTTTTTCTTACTCGGCTTTCCTCCGATGACTTTGGGCGAGACTCGAAATGTATCTTTACGATCAGCGGAAGTTTTTGCTGGGGTGTCGCGCGTCCCACTCGCTCTTCCCGGTCGTCGGGTCGGCAGTCAATTGCGCGCGGGGTGTACAGCGACGGCCACCAACAAATACGCCACGAATACGCAAACTTCGAGCGGATCGAAAGGCTTCGTCCTTTTTGTTATTTTATGAATCTTAACTAGAAATGACTTTTGCAATGAGAAAGGAAAATAATGAAGGGATCGTTCGTTAGGCGGGTGGATGCCGTCGTTGATTAGTCGATTGCACAGTGAGACGAGGGCAAAGTTTTGTGGACAAAGGCTTCTCTGCCCAGTGACGAATAGTAACGGAAAATCATTTTTATTAATTATTTTCTATTTTCAAAAATGTTTTCTTAGTACATCGGGGGAATATATTTATGTGTAAAATGCCGATGGATCTTTATGGGTGTTTGTACGAATGGAATCGCGGAACGACGAAGTACAATCTCCGACGTGTGAAACAACGGGGGCGCATCCAGTGCGAAAAAGACACATTCCTTCGACGATTATGATATAACTTCCGATGCATTCGGAAGCAGTCGCTAAATTTTTCAAATGTCATTGCCTCCGATCGGAACACTCGACAAATTCATTCGAAACCCCCCACCCCTTCCAGACCCAAGCGAAAAATAATGTGAAAAAAAGTTTGACGAACGTTAAAACGCTCCTCAATAATTAATGCAATCGACTTTCTTTTCTCTTTTTCTTACGAAACTTTCTGGCGAAAAGATCGGAAAACTTTTATCCTTCGCCGACCCACACGTATGCAGTCGGCTCGTAAGCGTCGCATTTGAAATAATTAAAATATTACAGGATACGTACACTCGCGATTTTTTCGAGCGAAAAAAAAATGTTCGGTAGACACAATTTTGGGGGGGGGGGAAAAAAAAAAAAAAAAAAAAAAAAAAAAAAAAAATCAAGAACAACAACGACATTGTTTGACTCACCGGCGGATCGTTAGTCCAAGATAACGGAGGATGTTACTGGTCGACGGGTATTCGTATCCGTCCGATGATGGACGGTCCGGCGAGTGATAGCGGAACGAGCGCGAACAGGCAAGTTTGCGCGTCTCGTAGAGTCCGTGCGGCGTGACCGAGCGTGGAAACACAAAGTGCGCACCGCGGTCTCGCGCTTCTCCTCTTTATACCCTCGAGGTTGCACCTGTGCTTGCGCAGAGCAGCGGCCACCGCGCGCGCTTCCGGCTCGCCGATTATCGCATCACGTATATACATTTAGACGCTCAATTTGCACCCCTCGCTTTGGCCCTGAGACTGAGCCAACTTTCTTCCTCGCTTCGACGTAACGTTCTTTGTGTGGCATTGAAAAAACATTGATCATCAAAATAATGATGAAATATCAATATAAAATAGGAAAGAAGCGCGCTCTCGTGATCCTGTGTAAGCTCGAGGTTGAAGTCGAGTCGAAACGTGCGCCGTTCTATACTAACCCGTTACGAAGAATTTCCGATAAAACGTGAGAGACGTTGACGCTATCCGTTTGTCAAAGATTTTGGACCATTTAGTTTCACTCTCGTTTCATTCGTTCTACCGCTGTTTCGTTTCTTTGCATTTAAGAAAAAAATTTAAAATGACATGACCATTCGTATTCGAGTTGCCGTTACGAAAATTTAATGATACCATGTGTTTTTTTGTCGAATACACATTTTATTCCGTACAATTTGGTCGTTAATTTTTTCCATGGATTTATTTTTATCGTAGAAGAAAAAAATTGTTTATCCATGATAATTATTTTCTTGTCTTCTCGTAAAAAGCGCAATTATGAAATTTGATAGATTGTAACAAAAAAAAAGAAAAATCATTGTCGAGCACTGCGGCTAGGAGGATGTATCGTGAATGCTGTAGTCGGTAGCGTTTTGTCGCTCGAAAGGCCGCGCGCGCGCGCCTGCGGCCGAGAGTCATTCAATGCCTTCCTACGTATGAAACGAACACACGTAACTCTCGCGCCCCTGGTGACCGACGGAGAGACGAATACTCTAGTGAGAGCCTTCGGTGCGTGACCCGAATGCGGAGCACTCTCCACCTGTCCGGCGGAGAGATCCCACATAACATTACGATATTTCGTCGAGTTTTCACGCCGCTCGCACTGTGCCGGATCGTCGACGAAATTTCACGTACCGAGATTTTACGGCAGCTCGTCGAACTTCCGTGTGCGATGGAACTTCGACGGTAACATTTTTATTGGAAAAAAACAAAAAATAATAAAAGGATAACGATAAGATCCGAGCCTCGAGGATCGGAGCTCGATTATTTTTGTCCAACGCAAAAGAAAGGACGATCGTTTCTCTCGGCCGGTGCGATAACTCGTTTGAATGAGGCGGCTGACGCAGCCGAGCGGCAACGCGGTACTTCGGGGGACTCCGATAAGTTCCGTACAACGCGCGAAAAAGAGTCGTACGGAAATCCCATGGGTGTCCTCTCTCGATGACAAAACGATTCTGAAACGGCCCGTGGCGAGGAGGAAACAACTGCGGAGTTTCGTCGGTACGTTCGACGAACACCCAAAAATAGCCTGTCCATCGCGCCCTGGGAGTTTCTCAAATGTTTATTATTTTATTTATTATTTTATTTATTATTTTTAATCGTAATCCCACAGTCGACGGAATCACCTTTGAAACTAATTTGTTCCCTGTAAAACAGTACGTATCTCGAGAAATATCTTTTTATAATTTTTTTTTTTTTCTCATATTTCGGATAGGAAAAAAATCAAGGCGGACTCGTGTGCTTGAATTTGCAACGGGGCTTCGTGCAAAGTACCTTATCATTATTCTCCTCTTGACGCTAGGTCGCGGAAATAATCATTCGATGAAGTTAATATTTTGGCACGCTGCCACGGGTTAAATAACGATCAAAATGCATCGGTATAGAATTGAAAGTAGAAAAAAAAAAAAAAGTCCGAAGGGCGTTTTGTTTGTTTGTTTATTATTCAAGCTTGATCGTGGAAGATTGACGAAATATTAAATTACTAAAAACCAGGTGAAAATTAAAAAAAGAAACGGAGAAAAAGCGTTGACGGAAAGTCAACGAACGAACAAAAAAGTGGCTACACTTTTTTTTTCTCCCAAAGCGATAATTTGGATGCTACGAGTTGCCAAAGTGAAACGTCGCGAAATCGAGACGCAGCGTACAGCGTGGCGCGTTCAGTAGTGTCTCGCCGTTCGAGAGCAGTGCTCCGTACGTGAGCTACGAATATATAGATCGGTGATGGTTGATCAACTTGAAAAAATACTTAGCGTCCGTGCGATGGTGGTTGATCGATTATCAAATCGACGACGAATAATGAGGAGAACGTGGGGCTCGGGGGAGGCTTCGATCGTACGCGTGTCCGCGGCCCGCCAGCTCAAAAATCCATATAGCCAGAGGAGATTCCGATTCGTCATAACGAGGCAACATTTCTATCAACGTACCGGACGACCGGACTATATCCGATCCGAACCTCGATGGAGCCAACGGTAATACCGACTCGATTGCCGTTCGTTTGCTCCGCTGCGCGTGTGTCCTCTCCTCGATCGATGGACCGCGCCGCGCTCGTTAATTATCTTAAATCAGTGAAAATAATAAACGATCGTTCGACCGTTTAATCGGGGCCTCATCTCGAAGTTCATCCGCTCTCGCTCACCGATCGCCGTATTCGAATTCTTTTTTTTCCATCGGGTTCTATGTGAAACGCGAGCGATTCGATCGATTGCAATTTTATTTATTCGAGTGTCAAAGTTTGCGAGGGATGGAAACTTTGGACTGCTTTTTTGTAACGCAACGAGGTCGAATGTCGGCTCGTACGGACGATAAGAAAGGGTACGACGAAGCAACCGTCGCGAGGATCGTGGTTGACGCCAAAAGTCGTGAGATAACACGTTGAAGAGGCGACCGTTTGGCTCGAAGCCCCTGCGCGCCACGGACGACCAGTCGTCGCACCGCTGCCGAACGCCCGTCGACACTTTTTACGTTTGTCCCGTTGTTCGGTGGCCGTGCACCGTCTCGATCGCTCCCCGTCTCGATGCCGCAAACTCAGCACTTTCGCCAATTTCCCGAAACTCAAGAATCCTCGAGACAACGTACCTTCCGCCGTCCTTGCGACCCTCTCCAACTATCTCGTAACTGTTTTTTTTTTTTTTTTTTTTTTTTTTTTTTTTTTTTTTTTTTTTTTTTTTTTTTTTTTTTTTTTTACCCTACTCGTATCGCTCGAAGAAACCGCTTCGCGACGAATCGCCTACGTTTCACATCTCGGCATTCGCTGTCGAGACGCGTCGTCACTCGTGCTACGGCGATCGCGCGTCGGCTCATCGGGCTACCAACGGTCGGAATAATTCACGCGAGGAAAACGTCGTCTGCCGAAACTTCAAGGTCGCCGATTATTCGAAAAAGCCCGTAAATTCAACAAAAAAAAATGTCTTCTCCAGTGTGGAATATCAATTTTAACAACGGTGAATGGCGATCCCGGATCCGACTCGTCCATCCGTGCGACGCGCAACCCCATTCCCGCGGAGAAAATAAAAATGTATATGGCAAAAGTGGGGATTGAATGATGTAGGAACCGTGCGATATTCGCGATTTTGACCCCGCGTACACGTGTTCCGGAGGAGCGGAGGAGGGTCGCGTACGCGTGCCGAAACCTCGATACTCCGTACTCCGACTTCCTTCCTTCCGTTCCTCCGCTGCGCTCGTACAGTGCATACGAAGCTCCCGAGTGATCCCCGGAGTATTCGCGCGCTCTCGACACTATCTCTTCCGACAACATTTTATTGAAACATCCGACGAGCGTCCGAAACCGCTTCTTCGACAAAATTGTCATATGCCGGTTGTCTCGACTCTGCGGCGGAGGCAAGAAAAATTGTCCCATCCGCGTAAATTTCGCTATCCACCAAAGCAACGAGAGTCTCAGTGGGCGGACCCGGTGTGAATCACCGAAATAACTTTCTCGATAAATTATCGTCTGTATTATTTTTTTGTTATCGAATTCGTGACGCCGATGGTCTCTCGGGAGGTAATCGTTCGGGAGCAATGATTTGCCGGCCCGCGGGAACCTCCGCGGATGACATTTCGAATTACCCTCGAGCCCCCCCCCCGAGCTGTCTCGAACCCGGGGGAATTCGGATTTCGATTGCTCGCGCGGCGTACGCATGGATTCGAACGCCGTCGGAGGATTCACCCGGTTCGGGAGAATTCGAAGGAGGAGAAAAGGGAATGTTTGTTTAACGGTAAAACACGCAAAGCTGTATTCGATTCCCTCGAGGATTTCGTCTCCGTGAAGCGAGTCGAAGCGATACGAAAAACAGAGGGATAAAGAAGGGGAGACGGAGAATGACGTTGGAGACAAACGGAAGAGATATTCGTCGATCCATCGACACGATGGATCGTAATATTCTAACGAAGCGGAACGAAGTAGTGTACGTAGGTGGGAATGGACGAGAACAGCTTCGAACGTAGATGCGTATCTATGAAAACGTTGGACGACGACGACGACGACGACGACGACGACGACGACGCCGAGACGAGGAGACGGAACGAGCGAATAGGGTTAGCCGGGTTAACGAAGACTAATCAGGCTACGGCGAAGCGCAGTCGTGTCGCGGTAACGTCATTTTTTCTATGTCAACTTCGGTTCTCGAGTTGCGAGAGAGGAGCGACGAAACTACCGTGATCGGTTCTCGCTATCGGAACTTCCTCAATGATCGTGCCTTTGTGCGCAACTTTATCAGATTTTCTGTTATCTTTTTTTTTTTTTTTTTTTTTTTTTTTTTTTTTTTTTTTTCCGTAAGATCAATTTCGATAAATCAATGTACGACTTATCGACGGAATACGAGAGAGGATCATCGTTCTCTCGACGACGGATTAAAATTTTACAATGTGCCGATAAGCGAAGAACCGAGAATTTTGTATGGACCGATAGGAAATTCGATAAGGATCGAAAAATTCATCGCGGAATCATTTTTATCGCGCGCTCCGCGAGATGAAACAAAAATATTTCTCAGGTGCAATTCGATTGCCTCTGTCGACACCGATGAGAAGATTGATCGGCTCGATTTTATCCGTTGCAATTTTGTTTTCTCAAAGGCGCAACGATGTCATGGGAAAGCGCCGATAATACGATCGTTCGATGTTCCGCCGAAAGCGGCAGAAACGAAACTTTTTTAAATGAAAATTCCCACTGGCATTATCGTTGGCGCTTTCGAATCTCAGCGAGGAGTTTATTCGCACGGGAAAATCTGTGTATCCAAGGGCCGGTCGCTCGGGAATCCCCGTTAGCGGAGGGTAATGCAGAATTTCGACCGGGACGATGTTACCCCGTGGAAACTTCCGTTCCCGTTGCCGAGAGAGTCTCGCGGTCGATGCTTCGCTCAGCTTTGCCTCTGTACCAAGGAAACCATACCATGGGATATTTCGTCGATTCGACGACCACTTTTACCACAAACACTTGTAACTCCGACTCCAGTGTATCAAATTAAAATGACGCGCGTCAACGTCCTTCGGTGAAACAATGAATTCCGGGGTCTCCGGAGTTGAAAAGCTGTTTCGATCGCTGCGTCGCTCCACGATTCGAAGGCCTCGGGATACGCCTTTCCATTTGTCAGCGGTCGATACGCGATACGAAAGGCCACGTATCATCCGCTTCTACCCCTCGAATGCTCTGGACTTGGAAACAAACGAACAAAAAAATCTTTTAACATTCACTGCGCGCAACATTCACGAGCGTGACAATAATAAACTTCCCGATGCGCTACACCATTCTTCACTCTCCGAATGATATTCCGAGTGCATCTGTCTCGTGCAGTCTCGCTCTATCGTACTGCAAAAGGGACTGGTCTCGCCCCCTGTTCTTAAAACATACGCATAACTTAGTTGTATAAATAATTTTGTTCAGCTGAAAATCTCGGAGTAACTTTACTCTCGAAAGCTTCTCGTATAACCGAGATTCTCCGTAGTTCTTGAAGCGTCGGCGTCACACACGAGACGGTGGGCGTCGTGTAACCATACTGCATGGAAATTTTAGTAAATTCTCGAATTTTTTGTTTTTTTTTTTCGTATATCCTCCTACAGTGTAGAGGAAGAAAAATGAAAGAATCACGAAACCGAGACAATATCGCGGAAAGGTGAGTGTTTTTGTTTTTGTTTTTGTTTTTGTTTTTGTTTTTGTTTTTGTTTTTGTTTTTGTTTTTGTTTTTTTTTTTTTTTTTTTTTTTTCATGGGGCCATTCGACGACCACGGGGTAAACTTAATTTTCCTGCCGGGCGGCTGAATACTCGTCGAGAAATGCCGGATATCGGTTATATCGCGTCTTATTTCGTCCGTGAGAATAAACTTTTTGAATATAGGCCGAGAGACACGGTGAAAGCAAACTAACATAGTTTGAAAAGAAATTTGACAATTACAAAATGTTTTTTGGACCGTACGACGATTGACCAATGATTATTGTACAGAATGAATTGGTGTATAGAAATTGCGCGTCGGCGTTAACGCTTCACCTTCGACCGGAAGTTCGATCAACGAACAATTCCAAAATATCAAAATTTCAATGCGGTTTAATCCGCATCGTTATTGTTGTACTACAATTTGAGATTATAGCGTCAATGGCGCGGATCGACGTTGAAAAGTCGTCGTCACGAAGACAATTACGACCGATGAGCATAATGCAGCAAGGAGTTCGTTTACACGATGAAAATTTCTCGTGCTCGAGGCCAAGTCAAAGCCCGTATCGATCCTCCCGATAATCCTGCGCGATACATCAATCTCAACTATCGATACAATCACGGCGAGATAATCACGAGAACATTGTTGACAAAAATTATATCGAAAGAATGTGGCAGGAGATTCGGTGTTATTGTTCGAACGAGTTGAAACCGATAACAATGAGAGACGAACAATTTCGATTTTTCCAGCGAGACGCATCGACCAGAACAAAAATGAAAAGCAACTTATCCGTCCGGAAAGCTCGAGAGTAATGTGACACGGATGGATTGAGAATGGTAATAAAAAATGTCGGGATGGTGAGGTACAGCCGCGTACCGTTCGAACGTTAACGGGGTACGTTGACAAAATCCTCCGACAATCCAATAATTTCATAACACACGGAGCATAAATTATTGTGATTTATCAGCGTAGGACGATGAGACACCGCGTGAATAAAACAAATAAATCATTAAAGTTTATCGAAATGTGCAATTCGATGTTACATCTCAGAGACGCGTGTATCGTTAATTAAATGGAGAAGAAATTTGCGCGCGCCTTTCGGAAGGATCTAATCTTATCGAAGATGTAATCTTATCGGGTGACTCGAACGAGCTTCATCGATAGCTCTCATATGGTTTACCACCCACCATCCGAATTGACTTTATAAACGGATGACGAGCGAAGAACCCCAGCATAATCTAGGCGCGAGAAAAATGAGGGTCCACGTATCGGTTTGTTCTCTGCTTGCCTGCGTCACCCTCGGTAAGTCTATAATTTCATAACCGAAAAACTGCCAAACAAGACACGTCTCAGTGACGGAAAATTTAATGGCAAATTTCGCCGCAATGATCCAAACGAATCGTCGAACGACAATTGATCCGTTCGTTTTTTCATCCGAACAGGGCTTTTAGCCGAGGCAGATCCGATGAGGAGAACATTTTTAGAAAGCGCCCCGGAACATCCGATCCGTGGAAAGAACGACGCCCTCGACGATCGGAGGTCCGCGGAAATGCTCCGGTTCGAGCGTGAGATCGATCATTTCCCGAGAGGTCTGACGATCGAAAACGACCATGGTCAACCGGTGGAATTAACCTCGGAAGTACCGGGCAAAGATGACGAGGAGGATGAACCGAGGGGAGAACAGACGGAAAGCTTCTATGCGAAACGTGTATTTTTCCATTTGTACACGAGAAGGAACGCGGACGCGTACGAACCGTTGTGGATAAACGACAGAGACGCGCTGACCAGAAGCTTTTTCAATTCCGAAACACCGACGCGATTCGTGACACACGGATGGGTCAACAGTGGACACAGCAAAGCGTGCCAACTCGTTCGTGACGGTAAAAATTCCGTTGTTCCCCATCATTTTTCACTGCGTAAATTCGATCGTACGTTGTTTCAGCGATCGACGGATTAAATTTTTGTCTCGTTCTTTCTCCCAGCTTATCTGTCGAACGACGACTTCAACGTGATCGTCGTTGACTGGAGCAGGATCACCATGAGACCGTATTTGTGGGCGGCGTCGCACGTCCTCGGGGTCGGCAAACACATCTCAAGGATGATAAACTTTTTGGAGAAGCACGCGAATTTGGACACCAATCGTACTTCCCTCGTCGGACACTCGCTCGGAGCTCACGTTATGGGACTCGCCGGCTACTACGCCCGCAGCACCGTCAACTATGTCGTCGGTAAGTTTCATTGTTCGAAGGGTAATCGTATATTAATAAATAAATAAATAAAATCAAAATGAATGATCGTACGTCTTCCTTCGAGGGTTGGATCCGGCTCTTCCTCTCTTCGTGCTCGCCGGACCAGGCACGCGCATCTCCATGGACGATGCGAAACACGTTCAGATTATTCACACGAACGCCGGTCTCTTGGGCTATCCGGATGCGATCGGTCACACGGACTTTTATCCGAACGGCGGTACGCGACAATTGGGATGCATTTTGGATATCGGTGGCGCCTGCTCTCACGCTCGCTCCTACAAATTCTTCGCCGAATCCATAAACACACCGGTAGGCTTTGTTTCCAAGCCCTGCGAGTCTTTTCTGCAGTACGTAACGGGCCGTTGCAAAACCTCGAGTACGGCTCTGATGGGTGGTCGGCTCATCGATTTTCCGAAACCCGGACGGTATTTCCTCTCGACGAAAGCAGCCTCACCCTTCGCCAAGGGACACTGACGCGCGTCTCTTTGTCACTCTACTCGTGTTCGTTAAATGACTTTTTTTTTTTTTTTTTAATTTTTTTTTAATTTTTTTTACCAGTCCATCGATACAGTAAGAGTCTTAATTTAGTTCGGTGGAGACAGCGAATACCATGATATTCGTGATACGAATTTCAATTGAGATGCGTTAATGGCCGAGAAGAATGAGAGGGTTGCCCGCGACGGATACATCGATGTGTACCGTGTAAATATAAAATAAGCCGCGTCGAAAAACCCCAAAGTCACTGTAAATATGTAACTATTATTGAATTCAATGTTGGAATTAAAATTGATTTTCATACGTAACGTAACGTGTACTCGGGTGTTTCTCGCGCGTAGACATTTTAAAAATAGTCCACGGATTCGCTCGAATCGTTGAGTCAAGCGAACGCGTGGGAGACTCTCGAAACGTTAATCGTTCGAGTTCAATGAGACGCGCAACGATTCGCCACGATTAATGTCCGGACGAATCGCCCAACGGCACACGCCCGAATGTTTATTCCTTTTTTTTATCGCTATTCCTCGTGTTCGAGCTTGAGTAAATGGTCCGTACGCGGATGAACCGCTCTCCGCGTTCCGAATCCACGGTGACTCTCGGACAGCGTACGGAAATCAACGAATCGAACCAAAAACAACAAGAAAAATATTTTTGAGACGGCACAAAAGTGACTCGCGACATTGACCAATCTTTGCCGACTGGCATGATCTTGAGAATCGGACCACTTCGTAATCTTTCATTATCGGATATCAATTGCGTCAGGTCATTGCAACGACCCATTGTGTGTGTGTGTGTGTGTGTGTGTTTTTTTTTATCGATCGATGGAATTTCGATAAGCTCGAATAAACGTTATCCAGCGGGAATTTTGTAATTAGATCTAACGTCAAGGAGTGAAGAAATAATTATCGGGGCTACTCGAGAGTTCGGTATGCGTCCATTCCGTTGCCGAGCCAAATTCGGAGCTGACACCGTTCTCAAAAAGTAATCTCCGTCCGATTTTATAAACGCGTGGTATCCGGTAGCTGTGCGAGCGTGGCAAACGTGTACGAATAACGAATCTTCGTGTCGACACCTGGGTGAATTTCCGATGAAAAAATTAATCGCCCGACGACAACTGCACGCGCAATTTCGCCGGCAAATTCCATGGTGTGTCGAGGATCGAATGAATATTCTTGACCGTCGGTCCCATTCTATGTAAAACAGACGGCATTGATATTAATACCACGTAATTTAAGTTTCGATGTTCATTACGTTATAGTTTGACTTCCGGAAAATTGATTACAGGTATGATACCATCCGATACAGTTTCCCTCACGGTTTCTATTAATGAGGCGAATATCGCTCGCGATGCTTTCCACTGAACAACTTTTACCGCATCCCTCGATCTTACTTCGAACGAGAGTCTCGTGTAATTGGAGCTTGTTGTTTGTATCCTCGAGCCCGCTCCTCCTTCTTCCGATGACTCAGGCTTTACGACTTTATCCGACGCAACGATTCTGTATGGCCCACTCCTCGAGCCTGGGTACAACATCGTGCGTCACTCATGGGCGCCGGGCACCGTTGGCTCTCTCTCTCTCTCTCTCTCTTCCTCGGTGGCCGATACTCCCGAGCGACGATGACGCAACGCCCGAAATTCAAATTGCATCGTTCCACCGAAAAGTAATCGAATAAGAGAAAAAACAAATTCATTCGATAAATGGATTTAGTACAGCCGATGCGATTCGCATCAGCCTTGTATCGCTCGAGTGGCAGGGCCAAGCTCGTGACGTGCGTTACATCGAACCGTGCGTTACACCGAGATGCCAGAGTTGCAAATGTCGTGTCGTACAACGGGCCGAACGGGGCACCGCAATTGTTGACACTGTAATCGATCGCATCACGGAAACATCGTCATCTCCCCCCCAAAACTCGAGTACCTTATCTCGTCCATGATTAGTTTGAGGAACCCGGGCAAAACCGGGATCCCGAGGATCGAATGGAAGCTCCGTGGGCCGCGGACGCGGGGCAAAATGGGAAATCGTCCTCCCCAATTATTCGAATTCGCTTATCTCGAACGCTGCAGGGTCAAGATGACGCGATGATTTCCCTCGGGGAATCGTTCGAAACAATACGCGACGCTTCAGCGACGAGTTTCCTTCTTTTCGATATTCAAAGATACGCGGGGGACGATTTTGCTGCCAATTTCTATAGCCCACTAGTCACATTCGATATGCCACTCGAACCGCGTACAAAACGCTTTTTCGTCCATTCGGCAGAGTCTTTGCATCTGCTGTTTTGTCACGGCGCTAATCGTAACCTCGTGAGTCTTCGCCAGCGCTACTCGCTACCATCGGGAGGAGACCGCGGCACGGCCACATTCGCCCGACACCTACGTACCTCCCGAGGGCATCCGGATTCCAATTTTTACTGACATTCCTTCGAGAACGTTTTGTTGTTGTTGTTGTTGTTGTTGTTTTTTTCGTTGAATCCATTCATTGTGTCTTCGAGTGCGAACGAGAATACATCGCGTAACATAAAAATGTCGATCGAGAAGCCTGCTCTCTCGGCTTTTACGAGGGCGAATTTAATCTATCCGTACGCTGAACAATTTCATTCTGGCTACCTACACGGTGGTGAAAACCGGACCGACGCGACCCTTTCGTTACGATGGAATCCAAGCCGGGTGTGAAGCTTCGAGAGTGAGCGGTCGCCCAACGCGGGGGACCGGTGGTGAATGGGTCGGCTGCCGCCCGACTATGAAAGACGCGGTGACCGATCGTGGATCGAGGATTGCACCGCGATTCTCTGGTTCGGTATCGTTTACATCCACGAGCGTGAGACGGGAAGCCAGCATCGAATGTCGTTGATTAACGCAAAGCTGTCGAAGCCATACGTAGGCGACGAGTTTGCGGGCGTATATTGGACGACACAGCCGAATATATTAAGCGAGGGCTAATGTCATTAGTAACAACTCGGTTGCCCTCGGACGAAGCTTCGAAGATGTCTTGCATATTACGTCAATGTTGAGATAACAATGATAACAACCGAGAGCCAGGAGAGTTCGTCGCGTCGCTGCGGAGCTGTTTTCGAATTGATATCGCCACTCGAATGGGTTTTTCGTTCAATCGTCTCGGGCTACAATTTTTGACACACGGAGCACTTTTCGAGAGTCTCACTGGCTGACGAAGCGACCGATCGAACAGGTGGCTCTCGTCGTTTCCGTCTCTGTACATCTACGCGTACCACCGAACGTCGACCTTTCGCATCCTGGATCGCCCGAGCGCGTGCCAATATTTTTTTCGAATTTTTTGCTCCGACGAAAGCTTGGATCGCCCCTTCTTGGACGTAGCTCCCGTGTGTAGCTGTAACGGATAGTCCACGACGGCGGTACAACGCGACGGTCTCGGTGAACCGACGCAGGTGCGCGTTCCGTTCCGCGCGCTCACAGCTTTTGCCCCACTACCGCGGCATCTATAAAAGCTCTCGTCTACGGGATACGGTTTCGCGTTCACAGGTACGGATCCTTCGATACTATTCCTCGCTCAGTCACCGTAACTCGGATTTCCGGATCTCTCCCGACTCGCAGACGCATCTCTCGATAGCACTGTGCTGCATCGCCAGCTTTTGTCCCTCGCGACAGTTCCGTCATCGTGTACTCTCTTTCCAAGACACTGATATTCGTCGTTAACCGATTCACCGAAATCTCAGCTTTCGGGGGTGTTGATTCGCGAGGGGAAAAGAACGCGACGGAAGAGTCGCGGAAACGAGTGGGAAGCGACGAAATCGGTACGACTACGTGCCCATGAAATTCAGAGTGCGTGCCGACGATTGTTGTTCCACTGGATCCTCGAGACCATTGTTTTTCCGGTGAATCTTCGATAATACTTATCGATTGACCAAAAACAACAACAACAACAACAACAACAACAACAACAACAACAACAAAAACTTTGTAATTTTGATGATTATTTAAATTTTATTTTGTTGCCGAACATTTACAGCATGATATTTACAAGTACATTGAATTCATTGTTTTCCCTCGTACGTAAGTCGTAATTGTGCAGTAATACTTCAATTTACCACGAGGGTATAACGACGAACACGCGATAGTTACATAAATAATTAACGTTCGCGGACACTTTCCTCGTTCGGTCGTATCGACCCCGTAATCCCCCGTTTTCCCACGGCGAGACTTTTTTTTTTTTTCCTTTTTCTTTTTCCTTTTTCTTTTTTCATTAATGGTATTAGACCGGAGAACCGTCGCATTCGCGATACTAACCGGCTTGACCGAACGAGTGACCCCGATAATTGACGCGATCGACGTAGTCGATAGACTCGTCGAAGACACGCAACGATTACTCTTCTCCGATTGGACGGAGATTCCGGCTTACGGCTTTCGAAGCAGAGCCGGAGTTCGAACGAAGAGATAATAAGAAAAATAAAATTTCGTAAGATCGCTAACGCAATTTCTTTTGCTCGCCAGTTAAGCTCATCGGGGGAAAAAGGAACAGCGAGGAGAGATGCGAAAGAATCAGCATTCGGGCACTCGGAGGCAGCAGCGATGCAACGTCGCGACGGTCATCCCGATTCTCGTATTTCTGTTGATGCTGTCGTTTGCCGGGTGCGCGTCAGGTACGTGTGAAAACAAGCAAAACGCATGGAAAACGTTCGATTCGCGTAAACTTTCGAAACTCATCGAAATCGTGAGCCGACAAGTCGATACGAAACGATCTTGGAACTTTAATGATCCGAAAAGGTAGAATAGTCTCGTTGAGAGTGACGAATCGTGTGTCGCTCGACGATCGCCCTCGTCGCGATCCAAAGTTTGCTCGTTACCGCGACACATATGCCCCCCTTCCAATCGGTTATCCGCGGGGACTTTGCGGAAACGAGTTCGTAAGCGGAAACTATTAGCAACGGTTCCTGGCGTTCGCCGTCGTCGCGGCTTTTGCCCCCGCTCACCTCCTCGAGACGATTCAATCCCGAGTACGATAAAAGCTAACGATATATATATACTAATCGACGATGCTTTTGCTGACAAAAACGATCGTTTCGTCGTTCCCCCCCACAATGTTCCAAGAGCGTGACATCGAACAGCTCCGATTTCGAAAATGTCTTCCGATAGTGCAGCAAAGAAAAATTAAACGGAGAATACCTATGGTTTTTATCCGCGAATAAAGTTGGAACGCGCACAGTTACAGAGCGTGGGTTGCGGAGGTTAATCGAGGCGTCGTCGGCGGGCGATACTTTGAGAGCGTGGCAACGATCCCGCGATTAATGTACATTCCTTTGTCGAGCTGGTTTCGGTCAAAAGGAACGTTCGGCGAGATTCGCGAGCGAGGCCCGCGGACAATTTCGAAGTTCGCAATCGAATCGCAGTTCCGAATTTCGTTGCCGATGATCCAACGGACGAGTCCATTGACGACAAAGAAGTAAATCGTTCGCGAAAGCCCGAGAGCATGGTGAAAACAGGAACGATCGATTGAAACGGACTCCTACTAATTATCGACGATACTTTTCATAAATCAAACCTTTTTCTCGTACGGTAGAAAGAGCTCCGATTTATCCCGGTATTTTATTTTCGCTCGCTCTCCCCGATACTCGCTTCCCACCAATATTTTCCTGTCCATTCGACGCATCTTTCCACCTGCCTGGAAGATACCCACGCGCCAATATAAGTCTGGACAATATTGAACTGGCATAGAATAGGGAATGGTACACGGGCAGTTGACAATATTGAAATGCATTGTGCGTGCACTCCCTTGACACCTCAACGTTGCTGTCGTTTGACACGGCGGTGTAAGCTCGACGCGAGACTCGTGGATATTATCTCTCGTCTTACACGGTGCACACACCGGAGAGACCAAAAAAAATCCATTGAGCTTTCCCGCGTACCGAGTCTTTGTCAATTCTCATCCCTTTGACGGATGTGACCTTTTTCTCGAGCCCACGATAAACTGGTAACGTTGACGCATCCCGACGATCTTCCTGTACGAGACCGTACAGTCATTCGAAAAAAAACGAAAAAAAAAAACAAAAAAACAAAAAAACACCCTCTTCGATGGAAAGTGGAAGAAGAACGATATAATCGTCTCACGAGAGTCTGCTGACCCTTTGGACAACGGATACAAAATATTTAATATCACCGGTGGAAACTCGCGCTGACATGGCCCAAGATGGAGTACCGGAGTACATTTTCCGAAAGATATCAACGAACCGATCAAAATCTCCGTTCTCACGATGACAATGAACGATAAGACGCAGCTTACTTTTCTCCGGACCCTCGGAATAATTACGAATTTATTTCTTATTTTGCCCCTTTCTCCGTTACACGGACACGGAACGTGTTCCGTGAACGGTGAGCATGAAACATGGACGTTGTTGAAACGACAGTGCGAAAAGTTCGGAGAAAATTGTACGCTATGATACTTCTCCTATAGCATTTTGCCACCGGTCTCATCGCGGCGGCCCCGCGAACGAACCGTCATCAAACGAGACTTTATGTCCCGAGATTCTCACATTTCATGATCCAAATGTGCGATATTGACTGGAATATATCTGACTTATTATTCGGCCGCTGCATCAACGATACCGCAATTCTTCGACCACGTAAATACCGAAAGCGAATGGAAATTCTCACGACTACTCTCCGTGTAATAAGAAAAAATAGTTTAACCGCTTTTAGAAAACTCGCACCTCTATGGCGTAAAAAGATTTTTCGACCATCAAACTTTTTCGAGTCCCCGTAAAACACTAATTGCAATAAATCCCACGCGTTTCTGCCGAGTGTTCGATCGGTTAAAAACAAATTCCGTTATACGCTGTGCTGAGCAATCGAGAGCGTCCGTGATTGGAAATAAAAGAGTGTGTACACACCCACGCACGCACACACACACACATTTTGAGAATTGAACAAAGTCATGCGATATCTTTTGGGTCAGAGGGTTCAACAAAAAATTTTTACTACCCGTCCGAATTGTTCGGAAACCGATCGACAAAAACGTTATTTACTCTAATTCGCCAAATACACGGGTTAAGTTTAATAAGGGCGGCCATTAGACGCTCCAAGTGCTTTACGGGAAAAAGCGCTTTCCTACTTCGCGTTTTATCGAAACCAAAGGCAGCCCGACAACACGAAGGAGAAAACAAGTATTTCGACTCACCTCGAATAGAAAGCGTCAATGGTTACAAGATCTGCCTTCACCGTACGAGGATAAAGTCGGCCAACGATGCTTCTATCACGCGTATCAGCTCTTTTGTTCAACTTTGGCGCATGATCCCTCAACTTTTCTCATTGTTTTTCAGGTTCCTGTCTCAGCTACGGACACTCCTGTTGGGGCGGTGAGTACTCGATGATTCTGTTATTTATGAAATATCCTTTGCAACGCGGCAAAAGATATTGTTTTCAAGTAGTTTCCTCGACTGACCGTTTCCTCGAATTCATTCATCCACTTTTTTTTTTTTTTTTTTTTTTTTTTTTTTTTTTTTCCCGTGCACGAACGTGATTCCGTATTAATTTTTTTTACGTGTTCCAGCACACGGAAAACGTAGCGACAACGTGATACATCGGTCGATCGATGCCCATCACGATGATGGTTCGAACGTCGATATGGAAACGGACGGGAATGCACCGGGTTCGAGGAGTCACGACCGTTGGATTCTCTCTCGGTTGATAACAGAACGACTGACGGTACCCGCACCTGTTTCAACGTCTGGCAAACGAAGCGGCAACAGGTGGTACGAGGTGGCAAAAATCATCGCGTTTCCACAAAACCGGGACACCCACTACGACTCGACCGGGACACAAATATTACGGTGCGGATCGCAATCAATAGAATCAACCGAAAATTACATTTTTTTCTGACATTCCGTAATTGCATCGAGAGTTTATATGTTTTCTGAAATAGGAATCGAAATGGTAAGAATGCGGAAAACATGGAGAATGAGAACGGCGTGGACGATGCTGTCGATTTAACGCCGAAACTCCTTGAACCACGCGCGGTAGCAACAACGAGACTGTTGTTGCTACCGTCCGGTGACGAATCGGACAATCGATCCAGTCGCACACACATGATTCAATTACTCAAAGTTTTGGTAAAGTCAAGTTTTCGCATAATTTTTTGTTTGTAAATAATATAGATAGAGAATTGAAAATGAACACATTGTGACTTTTGTCGTTTCAGTCCGATGGAGACAACGGCAAGCTTTAAATTATGGAAAATCTACGTACGGCGAGGAGACTAGACGGGGTTACACTGTTCGGTTCAACGAGATTATTTTTTCATTCAACGTACATTCTTTCGGGACAAAGTAGTAAGCTCGATGGGGGTGTAGGGTCGGATGAGAAATTTCAGACATTAATTTAGAATTTACGTGCGATCGCGTCGAGTCTTCGGGAAGTCTCACGTCCCTCGAGCCGCTGCACAAACTCGTCAAATATCTTTCATCGGTGATAACATTTAACTTCCGATATGAGATACGTATACCTATGTATCTATATAGATTCCCTTTCTTTTGCGCAACTAGAACACGAACGGTGACACTCGTTCGTGTATGAGGCGGAGAGTGCCAAAATGGAAACTTCTGCGTCGACGCGCCACCAAGTTCTCCCGAAGTCATTGCAATGTAATCTTGATACGACTTTTACGCGAATCCCAGAGTAGTCGGTCGCCGTTACTCGTATTATTTCACCGACTAATGAGCAACTCACAATTTACGAAAATAATTAGAGCCGTATATTATAAAGTAGTTTACCTTGAATATGTTTGGAATGTCCGCTGACGATCGTGTAACATGAAAAATATGAAAAATATGAAAAATCGCATGTTCTCTTCCCTCGAGGACATCTTCGATCCCAAAGTTCTGTTCGTTGAAAAAGAATGAAGCTAAAAAATGCTACCAGAAAAAAAAAATAAAGCATAATTGCAGTCGTCGGAGAATCATTGACCCACCTTATCTCCCAAACTTCGATCGCATATGTTTGATTTTCGGGATTGGAATATTGTCGGTGCGCGACGTTAATTAATAAGATGATAGCGATACAAATATACGAAAGTCGTGATGAGGTACAACGATCAATCTCAATGTGTTTATTCCATCGAACACTCATCTAAATTTGCATAATGTTAACGGTTGTACAGAAGCGCGGAGGGGGGGACCGGGTGAATCTTCTTACTCTCTGTTTCTTTCCGAGTCGGCGTTATAAGGGAGACGATGAGACGTGAGCTGAAAACAAACCGAGAACCGAGCTTCGAGTTAGTCAAAAAGTTTGAAATCACCAGCGTGAGAAAGAGAGACTTTTACACTGGAAGTGCCGTGTTTATTACGACACGACTCCACTTTCGTTGGAAGATCACATTTTTCAACCAGAAGTGACATAATTTTTTTAAGCCGTACATACCCATTCTTTGAGAGGCATCGGCATATAATTGCCCTCGGCTCTCCCTCGGCGTCGCGACAATTCCATAGCCCGATTTTCGTACGCTGCAAAGTCCTGTACTCGCTGTCTCGTTAAATCATTAGCCAATCGTCGCGCGACGTAGTTGGAATTCCGCGGATCAGTTTCGACGCTCCTGAATCGATAATTCTGTGGATCCGGCGCGAATCTCTTGCCGTGACCGCCATAACAGGAATGACCGTATGCCTTACAGGTACCTTTAAACAAAGCACAGTAATCAATGAAATACGGCGTCTTTGATTTCGTTATTCCGCAACGTCTCCAGTCCCATTTAATCGGAGCGGGTGGGTTTCGGCCTGCAAAATGAGTTTCATCGATCCAGGAATTTAGGAAAACATTTTTTTGTAAATCTACCTTCCAGCATCGAGCTCTCCGCCGCTACGAAAAAAAGAAGAATCTCACTCCGCTGGAACGTCTATTACTCGATCACGAGGTAAAACCAAGTGCCAATTAATCGACCACCGGCCCCGATCGACGAAGAAACGTCTGTCGTCTCCGGCATCTGCGTTTTTTTTTTTTTTTTTTTTTTTTTTTCCCATTTTTTTCTTTTATCTCCAACAGTAATTTTTCTCGACTCTCTATCGAATAGCCTTACACCCTCGCTCGTTGAGTGCTCGACGACATTTCAATCGAGAAGATAAATTTAAAACGAGATTTCTAACGGACGAGCACCTGATTAAATGAGCTGCCAATTATACCGTTGAAAATTCAATAAAAAGGGAGGATAAAGAAAAGTTCGTTCGAGAAGAGACGACGACGACGACGACGACGACGACGACGACGACGACGACGACGACGACGATACGACCGCGGTGACAACAGTGGCGACGAGCAAACCCCACAACACGTTTGATTACACGCTCGAGGGCTAATCCCGAACAGCGTGTCCCTCGTGTGCCATTTAATTGCCATGGGTATCGGGAAAATCGTCAATCGGTGCCGGAACGCACCGTATCTCGGGGTCATATTCAATGAACGCGAACAACGATGAGACACACGTCCGATGCTTATCGTAAAACAAAGATATCTGTGTGTGCGGGCGGAGGATGACGGGCGTCCGTCATCGATGCGTTGAATATCGAGCGATCGGCGGATCGATCCGACATCGGCGTGTACGCGCGATACGTTCGCCAACATAATTCGACCTCTGCGAAACCACCTCGGATCGACGGAGCAGCGCCGATTGCCCGTATACTCGGACGAATTTAACGGAGTGCGGGGAACGCGACGTTCCTCCCCGTTCTACCGACAGACACGTGCCGAGCTTTCGGAGAATGTCGAGCATCGGCAATAAAGTTGCTGGCATTCCGGCACGGTTTTCAAAGTCAGCGCTGTAACGCGTGTACCGCGGATGGAGAAGCGGATAAATTGACATTGCCCGGAAGCGACAGTTTCGGCATCGCGTCAAACGAAAATCCGGACGGTCGGAAATGGTTCGTTATTTCGAGAGACGGGGTAGCGGCGCGTGATGCGATTAATCGTTCGCAAGCGCGTACGATACATTTGGGGGTGAAAAAAAAAAAACAACGAAAAACAACGAAAAAGAAAAAAAAGGTACACTCTGAATAATTAATGGAGTTTCGCCGAGTTACCAAATTGGTGGATGAGATTTTAAGGGGTCGCTTCGCCGGATGGTCCATCTATGTTTCAGCAGTATTTACACCTATCAATATCGGTTCTGTATTACCTCAACGTAACGCTAACTGTCGGACCGATAACGATGGGGGTCGCGGAAAGAGACCGGAAGGTAGAATCGCACAGTGGTTAGGAGCGCACAGCATCGATCGAGGAAACGAGTGCGGAGTCGGGCGCATTCCATTAGCACAGTCGCAACAGTGTCGTGTCGCCCGTTAAGTCACAGCTATTATCGCTAATTAATTAATTCGAACGTCTCTCGGCTTGGATTACGGGAAAATTCCGATAAAAAATCGTAACGACGCGAGGGAATATTCGTCCGAGTGGACGATGAGACGTGCGTGGCCGTGCGTGGCCGATGATCGAGCGTGCGGAAGGTATTTTCCTCCCCATCGGCAATGGCTTCGGAAGACCGGAAATCGAAGGAGCGAAAAAAGCCGCTTCGATCTCGATGCCGATCGCGCAAGGGCGAATTCGTGTATATCGTATCGATAAAGCCACACGCATCGTCGTACCGACTACCAGTTTGCGTATAACAATACCGACTAACGAATCAATACCGACTACACGTTGTACCGTGGATCGTTTACACGGGGGGGGGGTGGAACGAAAGTAAAGCGAAACGTAAACTTCCCGTGTCGCAGCGAGTTTTAAATATTTCCACCTATTTACACACCACACTGTTTCTTCGTCACAGTCTGTCATTTAATTTATGCATCGGCACGAACGGAATCGGAAATTACATCACCGTTCCCCAATGACAATGCCAATGAAACGTTATTCCGTGAAAAATCGATATTTTTCGCGGAACGAAACGGCTCGCGGAAATTCTCGAGTTTCGGTGTACCAAGAATTGTTGAAAAATTTCTGTCGCACGCCAACCCCAAGATTTATGGATAAATTTATGAGAAAACGTACGAATGTTCCATCCATCGTTCTTCCCGCGAGTGACGCGATCAATCGTTAACGCGTACGTTCGCCTCGTAGAGAATAATCTTCTTATACTCGTCGTACCGCGAGTATCGAAAATATATAGCGCTTTGCGGAAAGCTCCCGTGACATTTGTGAAAAAGTTTTGTCCCGAAACCACCGAAGTTGAGGTTTCTTCGGATTTTCTCGTATACCCTCGGAGAAGATATCGTTCCTCTCTCCCTCCCCCGTCTCTCGATATCTCCCTCGGCGCTTCCCTTCCACTTCCACTGTTGCGAGAAAACATCTTCCTCCCGAGGGATATCATCCGTGCTTTTTATTGAACGCCAGGGAAATACTCGATTATCATTAGCAAATACGTCTCGGCGATTTCGAAGAAACAGTTTTTATCCGCCTGGAAAACGGTGTTACGAGGTTAATAACCATCGTACGAATACAATTGTTCATCGTTCCCCGTCGTCCCATTGTCGACCATCGCTAAAAGGACTTTGAGAATTTTCCTCGGAAAGCTCTTTGAACGTCTTTGAACTCCCGGGAACGCGATATAATCTCTCCGAGGTGACGGTGGAGAAACCGAATAAACTGCCGTTATCGTGTTTCCCATTGGTCGCATCGTCGATGTACACATCGTTCGAATTTTGTCGAGCCGACTAGCGAAGCTGTCGAGCGTGTTTCCACACACTTCGTTGACGGAGGATTTTTTTCGAAAATCAATTCTATCGTGTCCTTTTCGTTCGATAGAACGAAAAAAGACTCGGACTTGCACGGATCGTCGAATCACTCGTAATTTTAAGGTCCTCGCTGTCGAACGAACGAGTAATCATGGCCGATTTTCCATGTTCCAAAGAGCGGATGAAATTTCATCACGGGTCGGAAATGAAACTGTCGCAACTCGAAATTGCCGATCGTGCGAGCATATTCGCGTCGCAACGATACGCTATCCCTGCTGTCGATAACTACATTTTTGTTACTCCGCTGCCGTAACAAAAGAATATGACTCTATTGTGTCCGCGATCTCGTTCAAAATCGATACGGACGTGTGCGCTTCGAAATGCGCTATTCCGCGGAGACACCGAGAACGGTGCCGTCTCCGCTGTCGCCGAATACGATCCTCCGCGCGAGGTCTGCGCCAATTCGCCATTTCGCTCAAGTAAAATAATGCGCGCGAGTTCTAAAAACTTTTGGACGTTTGTACTTCCCTCGAGGAAAATTCAGTTAATCCGGTATGGCGGATTGAGAAAGAAACATCGATGGATCAACGAAATTGGCGGTTGCGCACAGTCGAATCGAGTTACTCTCGATCGGTGCAACTGAGTCATCGTTCCGTTCGATTATTATTCCTTTTGGAGGATCGAAAATATTTTCATTCAGAGAAAAGTGTGTTGGTCGTCGTCGTCGTCGTCGTCGTCGTCGTCGACGAACGACGCCCGAAACCCCACCCACTTTCAAATCTTTTTTCCGATTCTCACGACATCGCGGATACATACGAGTGTTCCGCGTCGGTAAATTTTTCGTTTTTTTTTTTCGTTCCAGCTATTACCCTTGAAATTTCGTGAGGGAGATTCGTCTCTCTTATCGCGATGGTGGGTTGAAATTAATTGAAGGAAATAAAAATAAATATTGACAAAGTGCGAATGTACTCACGCTTCGCCGATACCGGAGCGCCGAACGACGCGACGACCAGAACGAAAAGCGAGAAGATCGTGAGACTCGAAGTGACGTTGATGAGCGCGCCGGCGGTCTTCATCCTCTCGGCAGCTTCCTCCCCGTCCGGCAACAATCGAATCGTCCAAGTAAATTATTGTTTCCGCGACTCGGCTGTTTCCGTGTTAAATCAATTTCCGTTTCTACGATCGTTTTAATTTTTTTTTCGTTTCCAGTGTGACGGAGTAACGACGAGACGAGGAGCGACGTTGACCCGGCGGACGGGTGGTTTCGAGTGAACGATATTCGACGATGCGCGGGTCTTTTACGGATGCGGCGCGCGGTCGGATGCCACGAAGGATAACGCGCCGGTACAGGTGGTGAGTAGTGACAACGAGGAACGGCGGAGGCGTTGGTCGGCGATTCGATCGCGTTGCCCCGTGGGCGAACGCGGCGGAACCGAGTCTCACAAAAATGTCCGTGAGACGATTGACCGACGCCAAAGTTCCGCCGCCGACCGGCGGCGCCTCTCCTCGAGGAGCCAACCTCCTCGATCGTCGTCGATCGTCCGACGAACCGGCCCCGGCCAATGAGTAGATATCGAGTAGAAGCGTGGAACACTCAAAGTACTCGCTGAGCACGAACATCCGAAACGTCCGTTCGCGGATGAAAATTGACGAATTCGTATTCCCGGGCGGATAACGCTCGGAAAAGTGGGTAGATTTGGTGGGTCTCGGTGAATGGTGTTACGGTGGATGGTCGATGTTTCGCGGGCGTAGCGGAAATTACGCAGCTTCGTGGGACAAAAGCAAAGTGTCGCGCGGATCACGGGGCTCGAGACCGCCGAAGGAAAACGTCGTCGACACCTCGATCCGACGAGCCAATTAGTGTCACGAATCCGTAACGCGCGGGGACTCGCGCCTCGGCGCGGGCTCTCCGGGGCGTCGCCAGCCGTGGGCGGTTTGCGTCGCGAGACGATCGGCCGTCCCACGATCCAGGACGAGACTTCTCGCGTTACCGTCCGCGCGTCTCGTTACCACGAGGAACAATCGCCCATCGGCGGAGAGGGCCGGCCACGGCGATATCGGCGAATCCAGACCAATGACCACTCTCACCGCGGTACCGGTCGCCGTGAATCGAGGACGATGTCGATGACGAGTAGCGAAGTCGATCGACCAATGACTCGTCGATCGTAACGTCGAAGCGTGTATCGTACGAGCAGCGCGAAAAGACGCACGTATCTTTCGACGAAACCCGTTCATCGAACGAACCATCAATTTTCGTCGATTCAATTTTCAAACTACCCGTTCGCGAGGGAACTCTCGCGCATCATGTTTTTTTTTTTTTTTTTTCGTTTGTTTTTTTCTTCCCCCGTGCTCTCCCCGTGACCTTTTGACTCCGAGATAAGCGATACGCGGGAAATCGTCCGGGGAAAGATGAGAAATAAGAAAAAGGCTTCGGAGCCGGGTACGCTCGGAACTTGCGGCGCGGTATAATCGTCGAATAAGAGGGAATCGAAAATTGCGCGAACGTGCGAATCCCAGGGAAATTGAATGCGAAAGCTCATGCGGGTCGGAAGGATAATCTCTCGTTGGAAAATTCCGATTTTCCTGGAGGTGCGGCGTTGCGTTATATCGCGGAGAATGTACCCATCGACTTTTTTCATTCGCGGATTCCATTGAGAGAGTGCGTCACTGAAAAACCTAAAATTGTCCCGGAGAGACGCGAAATCATGATAGTCGAGACTGCTCGGGCATTTGAAAATAAATTGTCGAATCGTTGGTTGCATCTTTTCATTCGCCGTTCGCCTTTCGGTACGAAGATACGCGAAAGAAAAAACAACTGCGTGCACGAAAGAGTAGCGTGGGCTTCGTATCGAAGACTTCCGAATTGAGTGAAAGTGCGAGGAGACGGTGAACGGAGGAACGTGCGCGTTCACTCCACCCCGTCGTCTCGCCGCGGATCTTCGTGGAAGAACGCTCGTACGGATGGATAAAGTACGCGCCATTCGGCCGGTCACTCTCGCGACACATCGAACTTTGCCCGTCACCCCGCATCGCAAACACGGATTCTTCGTTTCCCAAACTGTAACGAAGCTTCTCGCGGCGAATGGTCGCGCATCGAAAGAGGCCTCGAATCGAGGATACGGACGAGCGTTTTAGTTTGTTCTCGCGGTCGAACCGAAAGTCCGGAGTTAACGAACGAGCGGATCGGAGAAAAAATGTCGGTGACGGGCTCTCTACCGAGGTAAAACGGTACGATTTCCTTTCCGTTGCGGTATAAAAATTGAAAGAGTGAAAATAAATGAATGACGAAAATTGGCTCCTCCTCGATCGTCCGGTGGTTGACTCGTGCCGCGGTCGACCGATCTCTCGACCGATCTCTCGACCGATCTCTCGACCGATCCTCCCGGCAGCTCCGTCGAATCTTCTCACCGAACCGCGAGTCGGGATAAACTCGTGACTACCTCGCCGACGGGGACAACGAGAGTCGTTCGGCCGCCTTCCGTCTCCGAACCCCGTACACCCGTACACGTATATATCGCCGTAGTAAAGTTGCCAAAGCCGTGTTTGGTCGTGCTGCAACAGCGAAGATGGCTTTTCCATCCGACAATTTGGACGGTCGGGAGTGCGCGCGGAGACGACTCGTTTACACGTTACTCTATTCGCTACGCTGCGTGCAATCGACGCACTCCCGTGCAACTGGCACCGATGACAATGTTTTCGCATTTTTTTTTTTTTTTCTTCGTCTATAATTTGCCGTATAACAACACCGAGTTGAGTGCGTCGCGAAGCGTGTTTTCTTTTTCTTTTTTTTTTTTCTTTTTTTTTTTTTTCAAAGCCCGAACGTTCATTCCGCAGTCGGTAAAATATTTGTACGGCTCGGTGTCGCGTTGTGGCGCAATGATTTTTATCGTAGGAAAAGACGACTCGGCGACGATCGTCGTTCGCCTTATACGTCCGAGACGACGAATTTGCGGCAGTGGCTTTTCGTGGCACGGTCGCTCTCATTATCGTTGCCCGATCGTCATTTCGCGAACAGCGACGTATTCCGATAATTCCGTTCAACGATCGAGCCGCGGTCAGGCTCGAATGTATTTTAACGTCGGTGGAATGCTTCCGTAACAACGATTATTGACGAGAGCCTCGACACGCCTGACCGACATTTTGCGTAACATTCTCGCTGCATTATTGTACCGTCACAAGACAATTATTATCGTCGCATCCCTCTCGACCTACATCAATCCCGACAGAGCGAAAATTAATTGCTCGTTACGTCATTATATTCAATCGAACGACCCCGAACGACCGTATTTCATTTTTTCCAAAGACGTTATTCAACGAACGGAGAGTGACCACAGAGCCCATCTTCGTCCCACCCAAAAAAACAACGAAAAAAATTCGTTTTTTTTGTTTTTTTTTATCAATGTCGCTGAATCAAAGGAAACGTATTTCGGAATTGCAGCGAGTGATTTTCTCATTGCGAAGCCTTCGAACAGCCGTCGAATAATCCGGGGGATAGAATCATGTAGAATTCGTCGTTACGCTTACTTTCTCACTGACATTCCCGACGTTACAATCGGAAAAATGATTTTTCGGATACGAGGATAGTCCTCGATCGGCGATTATAAAATGAGTTTCATGGAACTTTTGTGGGAGAAAAGTTGATCGTTGCGTCACACACATTGAATCGTGAAAGATTTTTGTTTTCCCGCAAAACGAGTAATGGAAAATTGAAAACGTGGATCGACCTTGTCTCGCTTACCGCGTCAACGAAAAATCGTCGCATCCCGCAGTCTTTGTCGAGCAACGTTCGAGAAATCGGTCAAACAACTGTCGCCGTGGAATAAAACTGATGAACCTTGAAAAATAGGAAAAACAAAAAAAAAAAAGCTATTACGCCGAACAACGAGGTCGAGGGATTCTCGGAGGTTGGCAGAGGCGAGGAGCTTCCTCTCCCGCGGGATGGTCGGCGAGTCAGCGCCCGGGTGAAAGTGTAACACGGAAAAGTGCATAGACTCGCTGCGCGGTGTGCCGGAGGATTCGCCTTCGTCGTCGAGTTCGCGTTGCAGCTCCGCGGTCCGTGATCAACGGACGTTCCGATATAGAGGCAACGGGAACCGGCGGCAGGAGCAGCGACTCGCTCGAGTTCCGATCGTTCCCCCCCCCCCCCCCCGAAAGGAATATTCCGTCGAACGGTGCGAGAAGTCTCCGACGAACGTTCCGCGAGTCCAGTCGTCTCTTCGACATCGAAACCGTCCACCCAACAGAGACTCCACTGCGATAACTTTGATCCTCGTTCGCGCGAAACATCTCGTTTCGATGGAAAGAGGGAGAGCGAGGCGGTTCGTCGAACGCCGATAGATCCGCATCGGTTCTCTTCTTTAACCTTCGAAGAACAAAAACAATATTATATAAAAAAAAAAAAAAAAAGAAATGCTGCGATGACGAGGTACAACGAATCGATTGAACGAACCTCGTTATTCGTCGCTTCGACGAAGAACAAAACGGAAGAAAAGTAATCGCGCGTGATCGTGCAAGCGCGAGCGGGTTCGATGTGCGACCCCGAAAATTTTCCAACGATCCTCCACGGTCTTTGCAACGGGACGAGGTTCTTCGGCCTTCTTCTGACACTGCTGACGATGCGCGCGTGCAACTTCCAAGGTAAATCGATGCACGACGAAAAACAAGAACGGATACCTCGTTAAAACGTTGACGCGAAATGGGGAAAATTGTTGGGTAATTATTCGAGAGAAAATAGAGAAAAACAACAACAAAAAAAAAGAAAAGTGTTGCGCGTGGAGGTGGTGAATTTGTCCGTACGATTCGCGTCGCGCGATTGACCTTCCCTCTACCGTCCCGTCGCGACTCCGGTGCGGTACAACGTGTATCAACGATTTCACACGATTGACTCGACACTCGTCCGTTCGCCACGATCTTTCGAATGATCCGCGTGGGGAAAACCTGCTATCGAAGAGGCTCTCGTGTGCATTCGGTAACGAAAAAACAACAAAAATCATTCTCAAAGGTAACATCGTTAATTACACGGTAGGTTTGTTATGAAATCGGATACAACCGACGAGCGATGCGTCGAACGAACATATTGAAACTCTGTGGGAGAAAAAATGGCTGTATCGCGTATCGAATAATTTCGCGTTACCGGCGAGACCGAGGAACTTCTCTCCGTGCATCGGTCTCGGCTACGTCGAGTTTGCTTCTTCGCGCAGAGACCCGTTTCCACCGAGACGCTCGCTTCGAGAACGAACAAATTACGATCGTCGAAACAAAAAAACACAAAAACATTATCCGGACGAGCCATTTTTTTCGGGCATCGACCGAAAATTAGCAGCAATAAAATCTCGCCTGCCCACTCGTAATCGCAACAATGTTGATATTGTTGTTGAGAAGGGCGCGCAATGATCCCATCGGACGGTCATTGATTTTATTTTTTCGCCGAAACGAGGACGTCGCGCGCGGAACTTCTCGTTAAAATCAGTTAAAATTACCGGAGATCGCTCTGATTTTCGCAGCTGCTCTCGATGACAGTCGAAATATCGCACGGCGTTCGAGTGACGATGGGAAAATTGAATGCGTCGAGCGCGCGAGCCACCGTGGATTCCCGTGATTGTATCGTGCCGCGGGCCACCGCGGGCCCGACACCGACACCGTGACGAGCTTGTACAGTTACGGAGAGTTGGTCGTTGCACACCGCGACCGCTATACGCGTGTTCCCCGCTCTTCCCCGATATTACCGTACTCGAGAGCCCGTCTTACCCGTGCGCTCGGACAATCCCGCACGACCACTCCGATTATCGACGCTCTTTCCATTCTTTCGTTTTTACGTTTCGACCAAACTCGTATCGTAGTACGAAAGCTCACTGCGAAACACGCCTTTCTAAAATCTATAAATTCTTCCGTTTAACGGACATTTTTTTTTTTTTTCTCTCAACGAGTCTCGACATTCATCATTCTGGATGATTCAACGAGAGTTCAGAAAATGATTCTCCAGTGCTGTACACGAGCACTGAGTTCGACGCATTTAGAGTAAAACGTTTTTTTTTTTTTTTTCAATTTAACATCCGTCTCGAGTAAACGAACCGAAGAATATGAAAGCAAAACACACGCGATGCCCTTGTTCCGTTCGCCGTACCTTTCTTCGACATTGACTCCAAACGCATTTTTTTTTTCACACACTGTTCGATATTCCTTGATTCGGGAATTTACGTATAACGTCACTTCCCGTCCCGAAAATCAAGATTTTCAACGGGAAAATTACTTTGCAGAGGGATATCTCATTTTTCCTACGATCGCTCGAACGTATTGTCTGTGAACATGTGAAAAACAGCGAATAATAGTTGCAGGACACGATTCGTCGGCTATTCACGGGATAACCGATCGATATCACGGGCTGCGTGGGAGTCTCGAAATCGCGGCCGAGGGAGCGGGATTTTTTCACGGCGATGATACACTGATGGGTCGCAGCGGCGATCCGTGGGCATCTCACAACCAATCCGGAGATGTGAAAAATTCGCGATCCCGTTCGCGTTTCTCGGCTAACGTCGGCCAACCTAGAAACTGTACGCGAGGTCAAAATTCTGCCGGAAGACACAGGAGAAGCGTTATACACCTTTACAATATGGTAGTTTGCGCTACCGGATGCGATCCTACGTCTTACAAAGGATACGGCTGCTACTGCGGCTTTCTCGGATCCGGATCAGCCGTCGATGGGATCGATCGGTACTACAACAACAACAACGACAACAACAAAAACACCGATTAATTTATTCCCACGAATATTCCCGTGAGATTATTTAATGAATTCGGTTTTGAAGATGTTGCAGGATGCACGATCGATGCTACGAGGCGACCGAATGTCCAGGATTTCTCGAGTACTTTGTCCCTTACTACTGGAAATGCTATCGTGGCTATCGTCCGATATGCGGTGAGCTTGGAAAAAAAAAAAATCCTTTCCGGATATCTCTTGAAAGATTGTTCGTTTGATCTTTTGCAGCGATAGAGCACGGGAAATGGGGGGGTTCCGGATCCTGCGCCCAACGTTTGTGCGAGTGCGATCGTGCCTTGTCGGAGTGCCTGCGACGATTTCCCTGTCCAACGTCCAAAGCCGTGTGCACCACATCGCCCTGGCGATTGATACAAAACGTTTTCATGATTTTCTAGAATGATTTTCATCGAAGGCCCGCAAATCTATGGAGCTTCGTCACCGCGAAAACTTCCATGATCGCGATCGTATCGTTTTCACACGAGCGGAAGGTTCGTCGAGATTCGAGTGACGGATCGCCATGACGCGTGTATGAAAATTATTTGTATTCACGAAACATTGCAACATTATTTACAGCGTAGGATTATTCCTTTGAATTCACATGGCATTCACGCCTCCCGTCAAACGAACCAATCGATTTTTGTGCTTTCTCGATATATCCTGTTCGATCTGCGAGTCAAAAATAGAAATAACAAACAATTAGTTTTCGAAATGATGATAATAGTGACGGGGAGGAGAGTTCGAGCATGGGCTTACTTCGTTCTGCAGCTCTCGCGTCCTTTGAATAACGAGTTTCAGAACTGGTTTCAGAGCGAGTGCCTGCTCCCGTGCTTCGTCTCTTCTGGCATTTACGGCTTTTCGCATAGCTACCATCTTCTCGATCATAGTGAGCTTTTGCTGCAGTGTCCCCGTGAGCACATCGACGTACCTGGTTAAAACGTTTTTTATTCGTTGGTTCGTTCGCGACACCCTTTCCTTTTCAAATTTTTGTACTTTCAATAAATTCACCTGGGCGAGTGTTTTATATTGTGCAAATGTTGTACTCTGCTGTCCAACATTTTTGTCAATAGTATTTGAACGTTGTCGAGCATGTTTTGTATACTTTCTTCGGTAGCGAGTTGCAGTATCGGCGACGCCACTTGCATTTGACTCATGCTCAGGAGACCCGCGCTACCGTCGCTACTCTTCGACTCGTACAGGCGCTGCTTCAGGAAAGCCTCCAACTGTCGTTGACGAAACGTCGGGATAAACGCACGTTACTCGTTTCAACGATATTCAACATCGCGACGGATAAATACCAATAAACTCTTTTGCGTATCGACGAGTCACCGTTTGATCGTCATTGAAATTTTACCTCGAACAGCTGATCGACAAAGTCGTTCCTCGTCGTCGGATTGTCCAGTACCGTGAGCGCGTTCATTCCAGTCGCGGTACCACCGTCGTGACCGGCATCCTCGACAACGATACCCGACTCTTCCAAGCAAATACAACGGTCCATCTCACCGTTTTCCACATTCTCGGCATCCAAATTTCCCCAATCTATGTCGTCACCGGTTGGCAAATTATCGCTCCCGCCAAAGTCGATCCCAGCCTCGGGATTCGATACGTCAAAGTCAATATTTTCAACGGCACCCTCACCAAAATCTATCTACGCTGACAAAAATTTTATCGAACGATCGTCCAACGAATTTATCATTATCCTCGATCGACTTACCGCATCGCTCGCGTCTCCGCGATTCACGTCTTCGTCGTCGAAATTAATATTCAAATTTGGCGCGACTATCGTCAGAGGTGCTTCGCCATAGGTCCACTCGTACGTCGTGGTATTTCCTTTATCTGTCAACATCAATACGATTTTATATTATTAACGATCCGTAAAAATAACGTTTCAACGTCGATCACGCAAATAATGCATCTTTGTTTCATTACCCATTATGTATTTAATCATAGGTACAGAACCACCCGCGTGCCTGTGTCCGAGGGTCAATTCTACGAACGACGAATAGAATTTAACAACGTTCTCGAGCGTTTTCGTCTTTCTCACGACACTCTCGTAGATATCCGGTAATTCGACGATTCTCGCAGCCAACTCGCGTTTTATTTTCTCACCCGGTATGTCCAGTTGCTTACACAGGTTGCTGAATTCCGAACGCGCTATGTTCTCAGATTTTTTGTATTCCGCTTCTTTTTTTTCAAATTCCTACGGACGGTTGAATTTTTTTATTTAAAAGGTCCCGACTCTATAGACAATTTCGATGGCTTACGTGTTGAGTCCGTTCTATCTTCTGTATCTGCTTCTTGAAGCTAGGTACTTCGTAGCTCACATTTCGCATCAACATCTGTGCAGCTTCGGCCACATATAAATTGTCTTTCTCGTAGAGTCTCGCTATCTCTAGCCAATCCTTCATTCGTTGAGATCCGTATCGGCCAAACAGATTCTTCGAGTCAGCCTCCGTTTCTTTGAGAATCTCAATTATTTTCTTACAGTGGAAATAATTTATGTCTAAAAAATAGCAACGCCATGTAAATTGGTGTCGACGTTCCATTACCCGTGAATTATTCAAAAGACAAAAAACTAACGAGTTCCGGATAACAGCTTGGCGATGCCTTCGTGCACAGGCATGTCTTGTATAGCGTTGTTTATTTTTGTTCTTATGTCGAGAATGTTCGTCTGCCATCCTCTGTTGCAGTGTCGTCTGTTTATCAGCCAGTCCAATAATTTTCCAGCGTTTATGTCGATGGGAATGTTTTGTTCCTAAAGGGTGCAAAAAAATTATCTCACCATCCACAGTTTCCATATTTATATATTTTCCCGAATAATTAGCAAGGGTTGTTCAATTAACGAAATCTTACCTCCATTCTTCGGGAATTCGTTCCTATTTCAAGTGCAACAATATTTATTCTTCACTTTTCTGATGCCGATCAAACAGCTGTTCGCGAGTCACGGAGAAGACGCGTGTCGTGGCAACGTGAACCCAGTACGAGAGAGAGAGAGAGAGAGAGAGAGAGAGAGAGAGAGAGAGAGAGAGAAGCAAACGTTTGTTGGTCATTCAGTCTGTCGGTAAGGCAGGAACACCGTGATAAAACAAGTTCATTTGCGAATAATTGGGCTCGAAATATTTCGTCTCCGGTAATTGTAAGTAATGAAACGGAAGATAGGCCTCGTACATAATCAAGAATAACGCGAATCGCACTTAAAAACAATGATAAAATGCGCTGAATGACGATCTTTCCTGACGCACGCGGTGACTTTGCACATCTTGAATTTATTATTAGTATAATCCTGTCTCTCGTTCACTATCTATCAATAGGGATCGTTTAATGACAACTTTAATAATAATTAATAATATCAATAATCAATCGTCATTTGGAATTATTGTACATCGATATATTATTCAATATAATTCATTTCGTATATTCTATATTAATATATAGACTTCTATTTATTTTCAATTAATGTTTGCTTTTATTTAACTTCTTTCAATTTATTTTTTTATGTATTTGTTTTATTTTAATTTTCTTTTCTTTTAATTAAACGTCTTACTGTATCACGTGTGCCGAAAAAAACGTGGCATAGTTCGAGAAACCACGCACTCTCGGGGGGCCAATATCCCAAGGACGTATGTGCGTCGTTTCTTCGTGGTATTTCATTTTATAATATACGTAAAATACAACGTTTCGAGAAACGTCGTAACGACAATTCGAAATTTCGTGATAAATCACGAAACGCTTATTTGTTTATGCTACTTCGATTAAACTACCATGTTATATTCGGATTAAAAACGCCGGGGGATAAAATTGTGTCTCACAATGAGATCCTGGACACGACGTTGTTATAGCGAATGAGCTATGCGTACCTTGTACCATTTTTTCGTTCTATTATTACACGCGTGTATGTATACATTGTGTGACGTTATTTTTAATATCATTTTCATTTTCGCTTAAATCTTCTCGTTAATTACACAGTTAAGATCACAATGGTGTGATTGAAAAAGTACGACGGTGCTAGGAGACTAGACGTTTCGTTGAAAAATAGTAGAAACGAAGTTCGTTAAATGACAAGCGAATAATAATGTTGTTATCGTCGATCGTTAACGCACCGATGCCTCTTACGATTTTTTTTCTTTTCAATACTTTTGTACTTTTTTTTGTATTTTTGTTTTACAAGGGTTCATTGTTTGTGGCTAAGCTCGAGTTTGTGTAACGCTTTTTGTTTCATATGTTTTTTGTTTGCTTGTTATTCGTTAACTGGAGACTTCTCGCGGCTCACCGACACAGACATATATTCTCAGAAAACACTCGTAAGTGACACAACATTTATTTGCTTTCGACATTCGTTTTTTTTTTTTTGTTTTTTTTTTTAAGGAAAAACAAAAAATCCGAAAAGACAATTTATCGGTCGACGCTTGACGTTAGCCCCGCAAATTACATGCGGACTCTCGGACGGGGCCCAAGAAAAATTACAGCTTAGCTTTAGTTGCGTTACGTAACTGGCATATAGTACGTCGGAAGCCATCTAACACAGCATTTTAATTCATTATCTTTCTCTATCTCTCTCCTCGACTCGTTGCAGCAGTAACTTGTCTCTCACGTATCTAATATATTATGCCCGATCGACGCAAAAGAAACTAATATAAAACTCTTTACAGAATCCGTCAAATTTATCAATTACACTACACCTTCCGCTCGCTGTTTTTAATTTTTTTTTCGTTTTTTTTTTTCCGACAAAATAACTACATTAAAAAACTCTACACTATCCCCTCCCCCCCAACGACCTCTTAACGTAATGTCAATAAAAACAATGTTATGGGGAAGGGACTGGCGAGGAAAAAATCTGCTAATATACTACAATTGCATGATTTACGGAGTACGTAATAGCAACGAATAAAATTTTACAAACGCGATACTACTACCGTTCCCTGAAAATCGATAGTTGACAATACTATCGTTTGAAAATTCCAATATTTTTTTACCGTGGTATACTACCACCACAAGATTCCGGTACGGTACTCATACACCAGCAGACGTGTATACAATTGGACCTCTTCTTTTTTTTATTCTCGCTTACTTTTTACGTACACGCTTATACACTAATTCAACGAATTTCAAATGTTTTATCCCCGATTGATTATTCGGAGGTTGAATTGATCTCTATTGTAAATTCATATGACATCACCTGAAACCCCTACTTTTAACTGCAAACCCGTTAAACGTAAGCTAGCAAAGCATAGTACGAAAAAAAAAACTTGTCTTCACCACTATCCTTTCATTTAATCTCGCCTATCTCTCATTTTACCTCCCTGTTACCGCGCTCTCGTTCGCGCGTGCTTTCATATCGAATAAATTAATAAATAATTAAGATCGTAAATTCTTAATTATTCGATACCACTAATAATGCGAATCAATAGGGATTCAAATATTTCCCGAATATTATGGAATCAATATTAATGTTCAAAGATCGAAAACTGTATGCTCACATGATAACATTGTGGTGGGTGAAGATGCGGGTGTTCCGGTGGGCACGAGAGTTTTCGTGTATATTTTTTTCGCTTTTTTTTTTTGTTGTTTTTTTTGTTTCGCGCGCGCGCGCGCGCGTGTGTGTGTGTGTGTGTGTGTGTGTGTGTGTGTGTGTACGCGCGCGCGTGTGTGTGTGTGTGTGTGTGATTTTTTTTTTTTCGTGATTCGTGTCGTCGTGGGTG
>OZ021684.1:18421860-18449360 GCA_963978505.1 Listrodromus nycthemerus
CGAGGCAATCGAGTGCATCGATTGAGTATTATTGGCTGGCTTACGACTGCTGCATTGAACGCAACGACTGGCGTTCTGATAATTCATGTAGGTGCAAGCATCGCAAGACCATTTGCCGCACGATGGCAAATTTTGACTGTAGTTTTGTGGGCTAAGATTGTAAGAGTCCGCCGTGTGACTTATGTGCGGCACCGGACCCGACGCCACGTTCGACGACGATCTCTGGGGACTCGGATCGCGCAGTCTGTATATGTCCTCGCCCAACAGAGGTTTCGTACCTCTGCACATTGTACATTTCAACGAGGACGGCCAATTCTCATAGGTACAGTACTCGCAATTCCACTTCGATTGAGTCTCCTCCGAGTGATTGCTCATCGTTGCTATGCGCCAACCTTTAAAATTTTTCAACAATGTATATCCGATTGTGCTTGGAAATGTGTTAAAAATATATGGTACTTCAATAATAATAATATACTTACTCTATACCTTTCGTCAGTCAGATTAAAAGCGCGCGCATGAATCTTGTGCAAATTGTTTTTCAAGCCACAGCAAGAAAGTGTTTTGTTTATCACGTAATGGACATATCAACGGAGGAACGACGAAGAGAAACAGCGCAGCACAGCTGTGAAAATAGAAAGACAATTGTTCAATATCAATGCGTCGGTGAGTGAGAAAACGTATACGTTATTTGTTTAAGGCAAAAATAATCGGACACAACGGGAGCACGAAAGTACCGAGGACTGACCCAAGTTTCGCTGGTCCACGAGCGCGGCGCCTCGTCGACAGGGATCACAGAATAATAAGATTCCGACGCCCGGACTGTCACGAACATTGGCTAACTGACGAAATCACAGCCCGTCCTCCCAGATGACACGCGCGAAACAGCTTCATCCGAGCGCGAAACGTTGTTTCTTTTATTTCGCGCAAACGACACACGAATCGTTGGAAGATAAGACGATTATTAGAGGAACGAAACACCGTTATGTTCGCTGATTAAGTGGGATTTTTTTTTTATTACAAATGAAATAACGAAAATTTACGGACACTCAAAACAGTCGTTTATCCATCGCGAATTGTAACGCATGAAATTTTGACGGTCCCCTCTGTCCTGAATCGCGCAGCTTCGCGCATCTGTCGCGCACACAGTAGTGCAGCAGTTACGATTGTTGTACAAGCGGCCGAACGTAGCCAACACTGGCGCCAACTCTCGATATTAACATCGAGTTATACACGAGCATCCGAGAAAACGCTATTTCGTTTTTCCTTTTTATTTGAATTATTAAAACCGACGGGACAGCCTCTGCACGGATCAATTATTCGTCAGTTGGTCAATAAAGTACGATGCTTTCGTTCGTCAACGTCCGCGGGGCCTCCTCGCGCTTGTACTTCTAAGTTCTGTAACACCTTGCGGTCATGATGTTTTCTTCGGGCTTGTTGGCATACGAAAAGCGTAACGCACACCGTCGGGACGAGGTTCTCGGTGGGAAAGTAGGTTTTGACAGTCGTCCGCAAACACACACACGGAGCGCGCCCAGTCGTACCAACCACGAAGATTTAATCGTGGAATTTTTGTCTATCGCACATAGAGCCATATATACAGATAATTCGTAATATGTATCCGCGTTCAAAGTGTCACACAGAAATTTTTGGGAACCTCGACAATGTCAAGTGCTCCGCCCTACGCGATTCTTTTCCTTTGTCGGCATACACGCGAGTATGTCATTATGTCGAATTATGTAACTCTTTACCGAGACGATGCCGCGATTTAACCTCCAAAGGAAAATTGATCGCGCAGACTGCTCGGAGAAACGCTATAATGCACTGGCCCGTAGTCGTAGCGGTGGTTGCCACTGATGCGGTTGGCTCGTCCCGCGCAGCACTTCCGCTTCCTGAATCCGACCGACACGCGGTACACGGAGTCTCTCTCTCTCTCTCTCCCCCGACGATTGCCCGGGGATCCTCTTCGCGCTTGTTATCCCCTCTCGACAATTACATCTCACACTGCGCGTACGGTTATTCCGCTAACGACACTCTCGCGGGTATTCTCTCGATCGCATAGCAGCTACGAGGTCGAATGTAATTCACGATTCGAAAGATCCGTCAAATGCTCTTGACGGATAGCCGAGGGTTCGTTATACATACAACACGCGGAGAATGAGTAAAACGAGGTGGTGGGAGGATTATTCTGTTGTAATGCAACGAGCGGGGGGGGGGGGATAGGAAAAGACGGAGCAACACGAGGAAAGCACGCACTGTCCGCGGGAAAGGTGCTTTTTTTATTTTTATTTATAAATACCTGGGCCCCGCGCCAAATGGGGCTCAGCCTAGACATCTATCCTTGACATTTGTGATCGAACGGAGAATGTCATGGTTGTCATAGATCTCCGCCCATTCGCTCTCCCCCGTGCTATCTCCGTCTCTTCTCGTTTATATCGTAACGATTGTCTCGAACGGCATCGAGCTCGCTCTCCGGACAGAGATAAATAATAAAAATAAATAAACGAACGCGCTAAATCACTACCGTCCCACCGATCACGCTAGAGCGCTGTCGCTCGACTAGAGGAAAACACTGAAGGCAGATGTTTCGGAACGCGACCAAAGTTTCGTCTGCTACAACGACGTATGACGTCACCATCAGCTGACCGTTCGAGGGATTTTTGCTGGCGGAGTCGCGACGAAAATTTTCTTTTAAATATAAAAAAAAGCACACACACACACACACAAGAAAAAGGACGAACAATGGAGTTAAAAATATCGATTCTATATGGAAGCGAGACCGGAACTGCACAGGACACTGCCGAACAGATATGGAAGAGTTCAAAAAGGTTTTCTTCGTCGCGACACTACTGCTTTATTGTGAAATTACCAATTGACCCATTAATCGCTCCAATTACAGAGGCCAATCGTTAATGCGAAGCTCAGTTAATTGGTTTTGCCGGTGTACACTGACCGATTGAATATAGTTTTTTAAATTTGTTGAAATCCTCATAAATTCGTATCGTAACAATGTGTGGTATTAAACATTTAGCAGCGTCGAGACTTCCTTAATTTTATTACAATGACGAAGGTCGTCGATTATTGTTAGCTGGATTTTTCAATTTGTATGAGACTTTATTATTTTCAGATACGGTGTCGAGTGCTCCGTGAGCTCAATGGACGAGTACGATATAGAGAATCTAGTATCGGAAAAGCTCGTGATTTTCGTCGTCGCGACCACGGGTCATGGAGAACCACCGCACAACATGACAAAATTTTGGCGTTTTCTATTGAGAAAAAATCTTTCGAACGACTCACTGAAGAATGTGAAGTACGCTGTTCTCGGACTTGGCGATAGTTCCTACGAGAAATACAATTATGCCGCGAAAAAATTAAATCGTCGTTTGGCTCAGCTGGGCGGTAGCGAAATTCTTTCTATCGGTCTCGCGGACGATCAGCACGATCTCGGTATCGACGCCGTTGTCGGGCCTTGGGTACAAAATTTGTGGCACATCATAAGCGGCACTTTCAAAGTGACTCTCGATTACACGTCGAGCACCGATGATGCGACGATAGAACGTTTCAATGTCAGTGTTGAAAATGGAAATGGCCATGATCTATCCGATGGCCACGACCATGACATTTGGAGAGTGGAAATGACTTTGAACAAGGAACTGATGCGAGGCAGATTGATGGAAAATATTCGTACGACGTCCGAGGATCATTTTCAAGATGTCAGATTAATAAAATTTCACGCCGATAACGTTAATTACAGACCGGGAGACGTTCTCCATGTCCGGCCAAAAAATTCGCCTCGACAAGTGGACAATTTTTTTGCTCTACTGCAAGAACATAACATTAAATTGGGTCGTTCTAGCGTGATAAGAATCACAGAGAAAGAGATCAGAGTGCCGATGGTTCTGAGAAAGCCGCTGAGTCTTGGCGCGATAGTCGAGCAATACTGGGACTTGAGTTTCAAGCCACGAAGATCGACCATGCAAATATTGGCATCGGTCAGCGATAATGAATTGGAGAAGGAGAAACTCTATGAATTCACGCTGCCCACGGGGCAGGAGGAACTCTTTAATTATGTTAATCGACCTAGGAGAACGATTATCGAAGTTCTGAGAGATTTTCCACACACGAGTAAAAATCTCAATGAGAGAATATTATTCGAGATAATGTCGCCTATAAAACCTAGAGCTTTCAGTATAGCCTCGAGCGCAAAGTATACAAAAAATGAGGTTCATCTGTTAGTCGCCGTTGTTCGATATAAAACGAAGCTATCGGAGCCTCGATTAGGTCTCTGCTCGAATTGGCTAGCGAATTTAAAGCCCAGCGACGAAATTGTATTTTCCATTGGAAGGGGAACATTGGAGTTCGATTGCGGCAAGCCCATGATCCTCGTCGGGCCAGGAACCGGAGTTGCGCCTTTCAGATCGCTCTTGCTCGAGAGAATGGCTCGCGGGCATGACCTAAAGGACGTTCTACTATTTTTTGGCTGCAGAAACAAAAATAAGGACTTTCACTGCCAGAATGATTTCGAAGCCATGTCAATGAGGAATAATTTACAAGTATTCTGCGCATTTTCGCGAGATCAGAAGGACAAAGTGTAAGAGGCATCATACCTCACGCTCGTGACTATGAAATAATTTTGTGATTACAGTATTTTCTTATTCTGTCGCAGATACGTGCAGCATATTATCCGAAGGGAACGTCAGCTCTGCTGGGAATATTTGCAGAGAGGAGGGAGCATTTATTTGTCGGGTAGTTCGAAGAATATGCCGAAATGTGTTCGAGACGAATTCATCGAGTTGGCCAAAGATCTCGGACGATCGGATGAAACTGGAGCTGAAACTTATATAAGCAACCTTGAGAAAAAGGGTCGATATCAGACTGAAACTTGGGGATGAACAGGGATCTACGAATGACTATATTGGCCGAGCTCTGCAATAATATTTACAGACAATAGTTTAATAAAGATCGTCCTTTCATTTTACGTTTTGTCTTACTTGTACCCGAAGTTTGGTTACTATATCATACGACCGAATAAATCCTACACAAGAATTCTGTTTTTTGGATGTGGATTCGTGTAGCGAGCCAAGTACAGGATTAAAAAAAACTCCACAACGAAAAGTGCAGCACGGTTCCAGCTGCACTGACTAATCGAACATGGCGGCGTTCGGACGGACGAATCGAAACCTCCTCCCGTCATGACGTTTCACACTGTCACGTGACGAGGCCTTATCGCGTATAAATAAAAATGAATTAACATACTTTTGATAAATTACAGAAAAATATGATCAATAAATGCGATTATTTTACTGATCAATGAGCTTCATATCAGTTAACGGTCAATCGCTAAAAATGAACAATTAATAGCTTTGGAAGTTGCGAGGGACGTGGAGTTAATGTCGAGACGCGACTGTAGCAAATCTATTGGTTCTTTTTTTCGTTGTGAATATCTCTTGTGGGGCGCGTCGCCTGTCAGTGAGGCCCTATCAAAAAATGCATGAGTCTATTATTCTTGTCAGTGGCAGCGGGAGATAATGCCTATTGTACTCTCGAGGTTGAACGAGTAACAACATAGAATGATGTGTGGCGTTCGCGAGGATTGTCCGAGCCTCTGTTGCAAAGCGCCATTCCCTTAATTTGTATTCGTGGAAACTCGCGTACAGTGGATAACCCCTTTGGGTTTATCGAAGTCGCGCCTAAAAGAAATTCTTCGTGGATACACCGAAAAAAAAAAAAAAAAAAAACAGACAGTTGTGCCGCAGTGACGATAGAATATGGCTTGTCTTTTGTCGAACCAAGATGACATCGACATCAAAATACCCAGTGTCGAAACAACGGACGGTATTACTTACTACGTGATCGAGGTTAGAGTAGCGACCGTACTATGGAGCGTGAAACACAGGTACAGCGAGTTCGCTGAACTCCACGAAATTCTCATAGCCGAGCACTGCGTCGAGAAGGATATTTTACCGCCAAAGAAACTTATCGGCAACAAGAGCGAGGTTTTCATCGAGAAACGCAGGATCGGATTGCAAAGTTATCTCAACGTAATTTATTGCTATCTCAAGAAAACATTGCCCAGGGAATTTGCAATTTTTCTTCATCTCCACCTACACGACATATTCTTCATACTTCAGAATATGGCTTTGGAATTCTTTACCCGAGGCGATTCGGTTTTGGAGTCATCCAAGAGTTACACTTTTACTCCGCTTCAGGTATCCGTTGTCTTAATTTCTCCCTGTTTATTTTATTCGAATACTCTTTCTATATTTCTATTATACAGCGTTTTGGGTTTACACGGAATCCTATCCCGATTCTTCCAGCACTTCTTTCCCTGCCTTAGCCAAGCTACCCAACTTTTACTAATTCCGTGATCGACTCGAATTCACTGTACCGTATTTGTCAGGGGTAGATAGGAATTACAGAAAACGTGTGCCCGTACCGATGTCAATATTCTACCGATCCTCCGGTATTTATGCACTCGAGCGAAGCGCAGAAACACCAATGTCTCGGGAGACAGAGAGGCTCCGAGAGGCGACGGTCCGTGCGCCAGCCAGTGGGACGGTTAAGCAGCCACCTATTAGAGTATTCGCCACAAATCAATCGGCTCGACTCGGCGAATAATCGGTGTTGTACAACAATCACGCGTCTACCACTGACAAATGAATTTCTTTGATATTATTCTTTCGTATGTTTTTTTTCACGTAAAAGCATTTGACGAGGATAATTTTTGTCATTTCAGTTATACGCCATCGGCGAAAGGCTCAAGCAGCCCTGTCCCCCCCTCGAGGTAGCGGACAGGAAGTTTGACTTCAGTCACGTGTTGGATCTGAATTCTCATCTGAAACACCTTGCGATTCGGGGAGCTTCCAAGTGCTTCGGTACAAGCAATATCGACCTGTCTTCGTTGCCAATAGAATTGTCCTCCTTCAAGAATGCAGAATCTCTGACGATAGAGGAATATCCCATCGAAAAGATTTATGGAATGGGTAATATGAGGGATACTATAAAGCATCTGGAGGTGCACAATACGCATCTGAGGAACATTGTCGAATTCGCTATGTGCGAAGAAGTCCACAAGCGGATAGAGAACGCGAACGACTCGCACGTGTGGTTGAAATTGACGCATCTAGATCTGAGCGATAACAAGATAGAAACGATAGACGAGACGATAAGGCTTTTGCCTCGCATAGAATCTCTGATGTTGAACAACAACTTGCTCTCGGAAATATCGAACGTAACACTCCTCCCGCGTTTGTCGCAATTGCATCTGGCGTCGAACAGCTTCACCGCTCTACCCGATAATTTACATACAAAATTGGGCAACATAGTTTACATGGATCTGTCTCAGAACAAATTGACTACTCTCTCGAGTTTCTCGAAATTGTATTCCCTCGAGGGTCTCGACGTGAGTTGCAACAGAATCGAGAATATCGAAGAAGTGAAGAACATCGGACACTTGCCGTGTCTCGAGAATCTAAGACTGACGGGCAATCCCGTTTCCACGATCGTCGACTACAGAGTCAAGGTACTAGAACCGTTCGGGAAACGTGCCGGCGACATATGTCTCGACAACGAGAAGCCTAATCAAAAGGAGCTCGACACAGTGGCCGTTCTTCAAGCGTTGCGAATCGCTCGAGAGGGCAAGTCACCGACTTTCAATACAACCGACTCGTCACTGTTCTCCGCCGAAATACCGAGCACCTAAACGAAATTCTTCGTTCGATCGGTCGAACTGGTTCATCCCTCGGTTCCAAGTACTCGTCGACGATTTCCTCGATCGACAAAGTGGATAGCAAGCCACGACGTTGACTCGGCAGTATCTCGAATACCAAGTAACACGAAAGAAAGAAAATAAATATGATGGGATATTTTTAACGGGGGGGGGGTCATTGGTCCGTTTCGTATGGAAAAATAGTCGGAAATATTGTTATCGGAAGATTGCGGATATTGATGAACCGTCGATTCGGAACGCGGACTATACATTACTCGGAATACAATGCGTCGAAAAAGACAATTACAGGACGGGATGCATTATTTGGTGTACGAATTTTATATAACGGATGTAGCTGGATGAAGAAGAAGATAATAATAATAATAATAATAATCTGCTGTATATAAGATGACAAACTATTTTGTTTATATTATAAATTAAATTGAATTAAATAAATTAAATAAACTGTGATAATTAGACTGGAAAGAACGCTGGTTCAGAATAATCATCGGACCTACCTTGTCGCTCCGCGAACAACTTCTTCGATCCGATTGATTTTCGTAAAGATCGTTATTTTTCGATCGAAACGATGTTTTATTTGTTCGCTCGCCGACATTGACGCTTTTCAACCTTTGAACATTATTTCACTCGCTGAAAATATTAAAATATTCATAAATAATAATATACCAATATCATAGTGATGCTTACCGATACGCTAGGCATATTATGTTTAGTCTTTTAACGTAAATCTAAACTACCACGTACACAAGTTATCGTTACAAATGATCATGTTCGTTGGTGTTTTTGTTTTTCGTCGTTTCATCGTCGCGTGTACGGATAATCCGCCGTAACGTCGTGAAACTGTCGATAACATTGTCGGAGGACCTCTTCGGCGCGAGCTTCGGGGGTGCGTCGACTCTCTTCCAATTATTTTTCCTTATTATCGGGCTCTCCGACGCATTAATTTTTTTTATCCGCACCCGATCGTCGATTCTCGTCGTTGCAACGAGTCACGTGAAAAAATAATTTTGTCGTCGCTCCGACTCTCCGATTAATGAATCGAGCGCGCATATCGGGCACGACGACAGCTGTAACAGCAACATCGAGTAGACGAGCAGCGGTGCGCCTCTACCATCCTAAATAATCAATGCTGTACTTTCTTCGTTGTTACATTTAATCGTATATAACTATCGCTCGAACTTGTCTCGTCGCTGGTGTCGTGTCCGACGTACAGAATCTTTTGAAATTATATTTGAAGGGATAAAAAGTTTGTACGCTCCGCGCGAAAGCTCCCATCGCAAAGACGAAACGAAAGAGGGAAAATGAAGAAAAAAAAAACGGTAATGGAATAAGAGTAACTTGAATCTGCGGTTTACATAAAAATTCGAAAACGGGCGAGAGAAGCTTTTCGGATACAATATATATATATATATATATATACACGTAGTTCGTAAAGCGTATATATTTAATTTGTTTTGTAATTTAGTTGTGCGCAATGGGGATGAGTTTTTCCCCGGAACCGATTGCCGGAAGTGGAGCTTCGACGGTCAGGACACCGTCCTTGCTGAGCGAGGATTTGATGCTCTCGGGATTCGTTCCTTTCGGCAGCAGGAATTCCCTGTTGTACTCCCTGTAAACGGACTTGCTCTCGGTCTTCTCCTCGTGCTTGGCGTGGACCTTTGGGCAAACAAAAAGTTCAAAGTCATCGTCCGAACGAAAGCTTCATATTCCGAGTAATATATAGAGAGAGAGAGAGAGAGAGAGAGAGAGAGAGAGAGGGCTTCGGCTACCCGAGAAAAAGCGTGACTTTCGCGGGTCCGGGATATCGCGTGATCCCGGTAACACTACCCGATATTTCCCAGGTTGATTAATCGATACTTTCCCGGGATTCGTTAACAATAATTCGCCGGGCGTCCAAATTTATGATCGCACTCGTCCCTGACGTTCGTTCCAGCCGTTCGCGTGTAACTTTAATCGGGCTTACCCGCGTGCTCGTCAAAACTCGAGACAACGACGGCCCAACTTTTCATCGCTCTCACATTGAATTTACTCATCGCCAAATATAATAAATAATTGTGACGTTCGCTCGGTCCATATCTACATTTATTGAAATTGATTGTTCGATCGAGAGCTCGTCGAGCGAGGGATAATGTTCGATTCGGTTGTTGGTCGTGACTCTCATCGGGCAGAGAGCTGCGCCGCGATTCGGAGCAGGTCAGTTCGAGAGCCTGAAATGTGTCCGGACGCGGAACGAACTCCCCGTCGTGCCGCGCTAAAATTAATCCCTCGACTCGGTCGATCCTCGACGCAACTTTTATTTTGCTCCAAAAGCAAGACGGTTATTAACACCGTGCGAGATCTCGCACGTTCGATCAGCGTCTCGCTCGTAGGCGAGAGTGTTTCGACAGCTGCGCTACTCAAACGGATCCCGCTCGCGCGTCGCGTTGAACAACACACGCGCGCGCGCACACACACGAAATTGTTGAACGTCGTCTACTCACGACATTGGAACAAGATAGAATTGGTCCGTGGCTCGCCGCTTCCGACATTGTACACCACTATCGAACGAACGATCCGCCGAGTGGTATCCGATATCGGATACGGCGAACCCTTCGACCGAGAACCTATTTTTTCCGAGAGACAAGCGCCGCGACTCGGCATTCTCTCTCAGCCGTAACGATCGTATCCGTGCGTAGAATCAAAATTATTTTTCTCCATGGCGCAAGCTGTGCAAACGCGGTGCAAACGATCGCCGAACGTTTCCACGGCTCGTCGTCGTCGTCGACGACGACGACGACGACTCATCGTTGCGTCACGAAATTCGTTCGCTGTGAGAGAGAGAAGGGCGACTTTGGTGAATCTACTTGTCTTTCACGATCGCGGTTATCCTTCCGGAAGGAGAATTACGCGAGGGACGCTCGGAGCCGGGACGGACACAGAGTGGGTTACGGTGTCGGTCGCGTTGTCACTTTCCACGGGATCGTCGACTGGCGCGCGGGACGCCGAACGGCGATGCATCGAGAGTACGAGAGTAACGACGGAGAGGGAGGAGGATGGGGAAAAGCCGGGGAACCGAGGGGAGAAAAATTTGGCGCGGCGACGCCCGGACGCCGACTCGAGTTTCGGTCCACGCGCCTCGATGCCGCTCAATCGACAGCTCTCGCTGGACACGCGAACGAAAAACACCCGTAAATTCGTGGAACCATCAACGCCGATGATCGAAGACGCTAATATTTTTGAGTACGCTTCCGATAACTTGAGTGTCAACTTGTTTGTCCCGAAGCCAAATTGCCGGAGCTATTGGAAAAAAAAAAAAAAAAAAAAAATACGCTGCAGTGTCAAGGCGCATTCGATCGGAGCGCCGATCACTCGTTCCGCATTATCGAAGTAATAATAAAAACGTACGCGTACGCGTACAACGCTCGCGTGAGATTTCGCAAGCTCCCGGTCGTTGCGACGAAGGACGGAACGGCTATACGGATGGGAAGGCGTGTACCGGTGCGCGCGTCGCGCTCCTCGAGCCGCGACGGTCACCGACGCATTTAGAAATCGAAGCTCGTCGTCGATCCTCGCGACCCTGACCGAACGATCGCCGCCGACACCTCTGCCCCGTTCTCTCGGAGCTATGCGAACGCCGCACGGCAACGGACGACGGATACGCGCTTCGGATTTTTCGATCGCCCGAGAGAGACTCGCGGCGATAATCGGTAGGACGAACACTTTGGACGAGTGGACGAGTCTCGCGGCGGGTGCGCGGATCAAGGATGAACGCGCCTTCCGAACGATCGATCGTTCGGAAGGCGGGGAAATTACCGGGGCAAAGGTGCGCGTGCCTTTTTTTCATTCCGAATTCAATCGATCGAGCGTGTCGGAGGTCGGTGGAAAAAAACAAAACAAAACAGAACAAACAAACAAATGCAGGTTTATCAGACCGCGCCTCCGACGAGAGAACGAAGAACGAGCGACGGATAGTTTAGCGAGCGGGGGGTTGCGGGATCGACCGGAACGAAGTCGCCGTTGAGGCGGGGCACCGCGAAGTGCCGATTGCGTTACGCAAGGCGCGCTAACGAGTCGGCCGCCGATGTATCCGCGTCCGTGGCTCGGAGAGCTCTTCGCTTCGACGGCGTTTCGCGACACGGAATACACTCGCGCCAATCGTCGGACAAATTTTATTTTTCAAACGTTTTTTTACAACATTTTTGTTTGTTTCTTTGAATTACTCGTACGTGAAATCGAACGGAGATTGCCACGCGTGAAAACTATTTTTGGTGCAACGAGCGACACTCGCAATTTCAGCGGAGGAAGGTAGATAATGGAGAAAAAGAAAAAAATGCCGACTCGTTTGTTACGTTCGCGCGTCTCATCGATCCGTCGCGGGCCCGCTCGAGCTCCGCTCACAAAAATGCGGTAGCTCGGGGAGGAACGGAGATCGCGGCAACGCGAACGAACGCGGTACGAGCGGACGCGCGCGTCTCCGGAGCTGCTACGGCGATGGTCGCGGAAGAGCGGTAATCCGAGAAGCGGCGCTCGGGCGAACGCTCGGACGGTTCTCTCTCGTACGGAGTCGCGTACGCGAGGCGTGCGAATCCCTCGACGCGATCCGAACGGAGAACCCGCTCTTCGACGTATCGTCTTACCTCGATTGCGAAAAATTTCTACGCGCCGAGGAACTCGCGGAGTGGTTCGCGACTTTGCGTGCCGCTTCCGCAAAAATGGCAGAGTACCGTACTGCGCGCGCGGTCGGCGCGGTCGGCGCCGATGGAATCGAGAACATCGTCCGGGCCGCTCGAAAAACACTTTTACCATGTTTTTTTTTTTCTCCGTTCCGACTCGTGGGACAAAAGATCGTGTTACTCGCTCGACCGCGGAGTCGAAAGATTTTTTTTTTTTCTTTATTCCGAGAGATTGAACGGGAAAGACGCGGGCGATACGCGGGGAGTCGCGCGTCGTCGCGAGACGTCGCGAGTCAACGAACGAACGAGTGTCCCGGGTCGGGGCGGAAGCGAAGGAAAAAAACGGAAAAAAAAAACAAAAACAACGACGATCGACACGAGTATCGCCGAGCCGTTGCGCGACCCGAGTGGATCCCGACCGCGAATACCTCTCTGGAATTTGATCGGTGAGCGTTCTCGGGCCGTGGCCCGCCGAAACAACGCGGGTTGCGAAGCGTCGGCCATCGAACACACGCGCGCTTCTTTTACCGACTCGGAGACTAAAAATAATGGTCGCTCAGCGGTGGTGGCTTCGACTCCCTTGCCTTTCGCCCTTTTGGATTTTTATTTTTCGACGGTTCGCGTAGGCCGCGCGAAGCGCTCCGGGAGTCGCGGCGCTCAAAATTTACGTCTTCCTCGAATTTCGTCGAAAATCGGTATTTCTTTGACGAAACTGTAGCACCGCGGCGCGCACGGCAATTATATCGCATTCGTTAAATTTTTGGTGTTCCTTCTGAAAATATTTCTCTCGAGTCCGTCACGTGTTTACCGTAGCGATCTTTGGACCGGTCGTTTCGCGCGCGCGTAACGAGTCGCGCGCAAACGTCGAGTCAGGATTCATCATTATTTTTGTTGTTTACGGTCCGTTCGTGGCTCCGTCTCGTCGCGTTTCCCCGACCTTGCGGAACGAGTCACCTTATTCCATTCCGCCGAGCCGAAGAACGCGGACCTTGACCACGATCCAGCGGTCTCGGGAGACTCGGTAACGCGCTTCTTTTATGGGAGTCATTAAATTGGATCCGCTCGGAGCCCGTCGGGCCGTTGCTCACCCGCGAGGGAGTCCTTTTCGGAGGGGCAAAAGTAACGAGAATTCAAAATATGGAGCGCTCGCCATCGAGCGACTCCGAACCGGGGCACCGAGAAGGTCGAACTAGTCGCGCGACCTTCTCGGTCGCGAGGGGAACCGACGCGAGACGTTCGAATCGAAAACGAGGACACGCGAAACGAACCGAGAAACGGGGAGATCGATCGCCGGAATAAAAGTTACGGAGATGATAGTGTCGAGGAAGCGACGAGAAAAATAATGTGAAACGGATTACCGTGTGAAGAAAGAAAAAGGAGAAAAGAGTGTGAGAGGAAAGTTTGGACGTATCGCCGGCGCATCGACCCGTGAATTCACGGGCTCTGGCGTACCGTAACGGTCGACCGCGATGCTTTTTTTGTTCCTCGTTGCTTCGCGTGTCACGAGCGGCCAGGTCCGTGCGGTCCGCCGCCGCTTCTCGGCGTTGCTTCGAGAAACGTCGAACGATCGAACCTTTTTTCCGATTGATCGACGGAACTCGTCGGCACCGATAACTTCGGACGACGAGTAATCTTTGCCGTCGCGTCGGCCGCGCGAAGCAACGAACCTCGATCGTTTCATTTTTAATGAGAGACGGAGCAGCAGCGGTGATTTTCGGTGGAGGAGCAAAGTCCTCGTCGGGGGAGTCCGCGCGTTCGGGCGTCGTGGAGACAGAGAGAGAGAGAGAGAGAGAGAGAGCGAGAGAGCGAGCGAGCGAAGATTATTTTTAGTCGAGACTATTGGGGCGAGCGCCGGCAAACCGACGAGAGCCGTCGCGAGCCGCGGGTAGACGAGAGCGAACGATTCGGCAGCGAAATTCCACGCGACGCTATCGACCTCTCTCCTCGTTCCATCGGCAAAAATGTACGAAACAAAAAACGAAAATGAAAAAGAAAAATAATTGAGGGGAAAAGTGTCATGGTCCGAAGGTCGTCGCGGAATTTCGTCCTCGAAGCCCAAGATTCGTTGTACGCGAGCGAAACTCTCGCCGGTCCAATTATACTATTTATAACCAAGTTCCATGTTCCATTTGGCAATATCGCTGCGACACGGCTTTCTCGCATCGATATCGGAAAGCCGTGTGCGGCGGGTCTCGGCTCGGGACGAGCCAGCCACCGCGACTCGAGACTCTTCTCCCTCGTTCCCTCGAATTACACGACCGGAGCGGGGACGCGGGTCTCGCCGACGAGACCGAGCGAAGTTGCGCAACGGTGTCGCGCGCGCAATTTCGGTTCGTTCGAGGTTTCCATTGCCGCGTACGAAAAGGCTCTTCGACGAACGGTACGAACAAATCGATGTCTCACCAAGAGTTTGTTGTCCACCGTTTTGACGACGATTTCCTCGGGCGTGTACTGCGATACGTCGAATCTCAGTTTCAGCATTTTGTTGTCACCCTCGTCCTGAATGAGGGGACTGTTGAGTCCGTCGAGCCAGGTGCGCGAGTCGTGCTGCTGCTGCGGGCTCAATGAACTGTTCTGACTGGACGTGTTCTGCGTGGTCGTACTGAAATTTCAAGAAAAATCGAAACATTTATTCTCGAATGTCAAACGAGATCGTCGCAATTTTCATTAATTTTTTAAACGGTCGGACGACGACGACGATCGTTCGTGAATCGTGCACAGCGTACGCGACGATCTCGGCGGATCTACGGATTGCATTTTATATTCCACGATGGAAAAAACAACAACAAAAAACACAAAAAACACAAAGAATCTCATGAATTATCGTACAGTGCCAAAATACCGATGTAATCGAGGATGATTCGTATGTGCATCGTCCATGTATCTCCTAAATTTCTAGAGCCTACGACGATAATGCCGGTGCGACGAGCGTAAATAACCGAACGATGAGGAAAGAAAAATGAGACCGATGGTGCGGCGAAAGAACGATGAACCCGAGAAGTCGGATCGACGACGAAACGACGAACGTATCGGCTGCCCGGCCGATAATCGAATATCGGGACGGGACGTCGATGTCGCTCGTCATCGCGAGTCCATCGAGAGCGAGATGAGACGCGAGCGGGGATGGTCGGTCGTCGATGACGATGATACGACAGAGTCGATAGCTCTCCGGATCGTTAACGGCGTAAAGCGTACGAAAAAAAAACAACAACGACAACAGCCTCCCACTACGACTACGTATCACGAGTAACACGACTGCGTTAAGCAAAGTTGTTAAGCAAAGTGGAACGTGCGGTTTGTTTTTCGTGCGGCATGTTAGCGACGAATGACGAGTCTTCTCGGTGTCAATGATTTCCATGGATAGTTTGTTATTGAAAACGGAGCGTGTTCCATGTAATCGTGCACGGTCTATCGTCCCGGCGATTTCCGAGGCCGAGAGGCCTCGGCGGCAAAAAAGTGATGGCGCGAGTGAACGAGAGCGCGGAGACGCGGAGGTGTGCCGAATCTACGACGGACCGTCCACTCGGATCACCACCGTCAACGTTTTTCTCGTTTCTTTTTCTACATCGCGTTGTCGTCGTCGTTTCGTTTGTCTCTCTGTTTCGTTTGCGTTCGAAGGCATTAGAGTGTGCGTCACCTGGTGAAAGCGTCGAACTCGGAGCCCTTTGGCCGGGCCGACGGTACAGGATCGACCTCGTCCCAAGCCTTCGTCTTCGAGGTGGTGGTCCGATGCTCGCTGCTGCTCGTGTGACGCCGGCTGTTCGTTCGGGTAGTATCGGTAAAGCAGTTAGTAACCAACCAAGCCGATAACGATGCGTCAGAGCCGATCTCGCGTCTGTCCGGTATTCGCGCGGTCTCGATCGCGTATCGCGCATCGGTACGTATCTTTGACGTTCCGTCCGACGAAACATTCGTGACCGTAGTCCAAGGAACTCGCCGTTCAAAAAAATTCAGCCCGCTCTCCGATCAACGAGTAGTAGGATTCCGATCGGAGTCTCGCATCAAAATGGAAGGCAAGTTCGCCGAACACGAGCCGGAAGAGGCGCGCACAATTTTGGACGTTCCGGGGGGGGAGGAAATTTCGTATCGCAACGTCCGATCGCGCACTCCGGCTGGAAGAAGAACGGAGTAATCATCGCCATCGCCGCCGCGCGCGCGAGATTCTCGTCTCCGCGGCCTATTCATAGTCGCGCTCTAAATAAGTCTATGCGTCGCTTCGAGGAGCGAACGGTGGCCGCGGGCTAGTCGCGAGGCGGAAGCGGCGGCCTTCTTCGGGGAGGTCGGCGACCTCCGCCCGCTCCCCCCGCCGTTCCACCGTTCCCTTCGCTCGTGCTCGTCGAAGGGATCGGGAACAGCGGAGAACGCGCCGCGTCTCTTCTCGTCGTACGAGCGGGCCCGACGGAGAGATTCGCGGCGAACCCGACATCCGGTAACGAAAAAAACGGAAAAAAACGGGAAAAAAACGGAAAAAAAACGGAAAAAAAACGGAAAAAAAAATAAATAAATACGTCGCTTCCGGTTGGAACGCGAGCGCATCCCGTGGCAAAATAAGTGACGTATTCGTTTCGTAGAACGCGTGTGTATTTTTGTTCGCGTTATCTTCGTTATTTTTGTTTCGGCTCGTTCGGTCGATCGTTGCCGTTGCTCCTCGCTGCTGGCGGAAAGGATTCGAGATCGAGATTTCCGTCCGAGTCGAACGGTACTTTGCCGGAGGAGAAACGGCGAGGGGGTCTCGGTGGTTGGCTCGAGAGGATGCGCGCGCGCGCGTTCGCCTGCCACGACGATGGAGCACGAGTCGCGTCGGGTCCGGCGGACCGTTTCGCCTCGATCCTTCTTCCTCCCTGTCGCGCGACCGGCCGACCGTTACTCGCCGCCCGGTTCCGGGGATCTCTTCCCGACGCGCGATCGACGATACACGCGACGACCCCCGTGGAAAATGGTTGTTCGAACGGGTCGAAGAGGTCTCGGAACGTGGCTACGATCTCCGTGGCGCCGTCTCCGTCACGATCCCCCAAAGAGAACGACGAACGGAGCAGCAGCGCAACGTTTCTCTCCGTCCGTCTCCGAGACAGCGAATGTACCCGTCGTCGATCGGCGGTAATCGAATGGGATCGGGATGGAAATTTACCTCGAGTCGGCGCGTATCTTTTTTTAACCGTGATCTCGTACCGTTCCGCGAACGAGCGTTCGTCGTTGCGCGAAACGCGCGTTACGTTAAATTTATGAATATTCGCGTGAGTCACCCGCGCGGCGGAATGCAAAGTTCGTCTCGGTCGTCGACGATCGGAGAGTTCCGCGTGGGTGTGCGCGATCTTGCCCGTAGCGAGCGAACAAACTCGATGGAAGGAAAAAAAGATTTGCGGAAGCCGAGCCTTTTCGAGCGGGAGACGAGGCGAGTCGCGTGGGACGATCCCCGAATCGCGTCCGATCGTCCGCGAAATCGAGACTCGCCGAGATCGTCGCGCGACGATTCGTTGCCTTCGCGTGTATCTCGACGAACGCAATGTCGCGCTCCGAAACGCGAAACGTTCGTCGAGGACGCACGGTATTCGCATTCGCTCGACGGAATCGAAGAGCGTCGACGGGGGACGGACGATCGGCGCGATCAAAAAAAAACAAAATACTCGTATTCGGATTGCATCGGACGATCGGTCGGGAACCCGCTTGACTAAAATTGACCGATCGTCCTCGAGCTTCGTCGTTCGACAACGAAAACAACATATTCGTTCGTCACGTACCGATATCGAATCGTCGTTTTGTGACGAGGCGGATAGAGATCCTCGTCGAGAATCATCTTTGTTCGATATATCGATTGTTTCGTCAACGTTTTTTTTTTTTTTCAAATTATATACGCGTGTATCGGAAAGTACGGTCGACGCGCGGATGCGCGAGATAAACGCCCGGACCGATGGACGTTGGAAAATTGACTGCGCGAAAGTTAGTTCGTCGGAAGTGGCTGTGTGTCGTCGGGCGAGAGTCGGGACTCGGGGCCGGTGGGGAAGTTCGTCGTCGACGCGGCGAATCGGTGGACCGACCCCGTCCGTCGCTCATTCGTCGCTCATTCGTCGAAGCGGACAGCGACGACTCTGTTTCGCGTCAATCGCACCCTCGGAAACAACGAGGCGACGGCGTCGATGCTCCTCGACGCGGAGTTCGATTCTCACTTATAATACCACAAGAGCTTCAAAATTATCGGGTATTTCCCGATAGGTTCGTTGCAAACAAATGAAGGAGTCAAGTTTTTCAGGTTAAAAAATCACGAGCGCGAAGCGCGAGTGATTTTTGCTGAAAAACTTGACGACTTTATTTGTTTGCAGGGAACCTTGAGGGAAATGCCAGATAATTTTGAAGCTCGTGTGGTATTCGGGGGATTATTTTTCCGTCCCAAATGTCGGCCAATAGAATTGCACCATGAGAACAAACTCCAAATCGACTCATTTTCATGCAAAATCTCCAATTTTCACAATTGAATTCAACCTGTCAGTTTGACGTGTGGTTAATTTGACTGGATCATGTTTTGTTTTTTATATATAGCAACTACCAGATAAAATAATCAAAAAATTATCACTTATAATACCACAAGAGCTTCAAAATTATCGGGTATTTCCCGATAGGTTCGTTGCAAACAAATGAAGGAGTCAAGTTTTTCAGGTTAAAAAATCACGAGCGCGAAGCGCGAGTGATTTTTGCTGAAAAACTTGACGACTTTATTTGTTTGCAGGGAACCTTGAGGGAAATGCCAGATAATTTTGAAGCTCGTGTGGTATTCGGGGGATTATTTTTCCGTCCCAAATGTCGGCCAATAGAATTGCACCATGAGATGAAATGAACAGTTAACAAATAAGAATTTCATAATGAATAAAACAACATTTAATTAAGATTCAGGTTAGTGCAATTAAAAATCACAATTGAATTCAACCTGTCAGTTTGACGTGTGGTTAATTTGACTGGATCATGTTTTGTTTTTTATATATAGCAACTACCAGAGAAAATAATCAAAAAATTATCAGTATAATACCATGTAGGTTGTACCACGTGACGTCGAATGGTGCAATTCTATTGGTCGATATTTGGGTCGGAAAAATAATCATTGAAATCTCGACGAGGCGCACGAGCGGTTCGTCTCCGTACGCGCGGATCTCCGCGGATCTTCGCGGGTCGCGCGAGTGCCCGAACGACCACGATAATTTGGACGAATCGAGCGAGGGAGACGGGGCTCGAGCCCGTTTCGTCGTGGCTTCTCGTTCGAGCCCGGTCCCTCGCGCCCGCTCGCACGCCGAAATTTCATCGGACACGCGTGGCCTCCTCCGTCCGCGCACGAATATCGTTCCGAGGGTGAAAGAGCGAGGGGAGAATCGCCGTTGCCGCCGAGAGCGACGTACTTTCTCTCGGCGATGCGTGCCACCGTGAGCGCGCGCGTTTCACGCTCCAGTGCGGAGAAAGAAAAATTTAACGCGCGTACGCGCCATTGCCACGCCGAAGATCGACCTCGACCGTTCCACGTCCGGATTCGTTTGTTCGAATAACGATACTCGTTGAATTTTTGGCGTTGTCGCGGGCGTATCGTTGACGGGGACGAGCCGTGAAACGGTCGAGGGGAACGGCGAAGTCGGCCGCGCGCCGTGTAAAACGAACGGACGGAACGAGTCGCTTCGGCCCTCGGGCTTTTCGACCGCGCGCTTACCGAATCGCTATAAATAGCGTGGACGTCGTTGCCGAAGCGCGCGTACGTCCGCGATATTCCAACCCTCGAATACCGAGACGACGAAAGGTGTGAAGAGTATTTAATTATAGATCCGCGATGCGCGTCGTCGCGCGCCCCGCACGGAACAGACCCACGGACGAGTTCCGGAGAGCGCGATACCCGAGAGCTCCCTCGATCAAACTTTTCGTCGCTCGCGACATTTTTTTTTTTTTTCCACTCGTCCGTACGAATATCGATGTATCGAGATTGAAATTTAGGAGCCCGTCGTGAGGCGAAAACACTCAAAGAGACTCGACGCCTTTTATTCGAATACTCGGACCGCGCGATACTCCTCCATCTTCTCTCAAATTTACAACGATAATAATTTTTTTGTATTTTTATTTATTTTATTTCCATTAATTATTTTGGTTTCCGTCATCGGATCGGAGATAACGAAACGTCCGAATTGTGGTTACGATCGTTCGCTCGGGTTGTCCTTCGACACTCGAGACCAACCTTGCCAAGAATTTTCGCGCGAGCAGGATACACTCGGTACGCGAGGGCTCCGGCCCGATTTCAAAATCTTCGTCGGGACAATGCAATGTCAAAGAAAATGTTTCCAAAATGAAAGCACGCGGCTGGGATTCGGTACGTACCTCGTTGTGCTCTTGAAGAAGTTGTTGCTCTCACGATTCATCAGCTCGCTGCGGAAACGCGACATCTCGTCTTCCATCTTTCTCATTTCGGCGTCGAAACGCTCGCGTATGTTTGAGAATTCGGTGTCGATGACGCTAAAGTCTCCGAGTTTCACGGGAATCGTGCGCTTCAGACCGCCGTCGGACATTTTAACGATTTTTTTGTTTCTTCCTCTTGCTTCTCTCCTCCGAGACGAAAATTGCGACACTTCGACGACGACGACACCACCACCACCAACACCACCACTCGTTCGGAAATCGAACTCACTGATTCGAGAGGGCGGACGAGTTGCGTGACGGGTTGCGTGACGGGTTTGTTCTCTCCTTTCCGTTGTACGCGCGCTCGATGGACATAAAAATTGAGCCGATGTATCGATGCGACGTGTACTCTCGAATCGCCGATCGAGCAATGAGCCGCGCACGCCGCTCCTACTCCTTAAATAGTTACGCCCGCTTCCTCGAGCCGGTCGTGGGTGTTCGGGGATACTCGGTGACTCTCGGTTAATGGCGCAGTCCGTCGAAACGCCGGCGAGTCGCCCCTACTCCGCGGCGGCGCGTTCCCGGCACGGACTCTTCTCGCTCGCCGTCGCTGGAACCTTCGTCGTCCGAAACTATCCGGCGTACGAGATGCCCGCTTGGCCCTCGCTTTTTTATTTACACCGGCTTACTCGTTCGATCGGGCACACGCGCCCCCGTCGATGCTTCGCGAGCGAAGAGACACGCGTTCGGATCGGGGTTATCGACGAATTCGGATCGCGACGGTAAACCAGATTTTGAGAAATAGCGGGCGGGGGGGGGGGGGGGGGGGCGAGACGCGTCGTTTTCGTCTCGAGTGTGCGCGCCACGATATCGCCTGCCGCTTATAAATAACATTCCCGATAAGGCGCACGGACTCTCGAGACTCAAAGACGATTGCAACGATGATCCGAGAACGCGACCTCCGTACCCCGTGTGATTTATAGATGGGACCGACGATCTCGCGTACGTTCGTTGCAAAAACAAGACGAATCATTGTATTCCGAGGGGAAGGTGACTGTGACGCCACTGGGGCACGGTCCCTTTCTCGTTGAGACGAGCCACGGTATCGAGTGTCGACGACGAGACTCCACACTCCGCCGTACGGCGCGAGGCGTTGTCCGACGACGAAAACCGATCGTTCGACGCGAAAGTTCGAGACCGAGCCAATGGCGCGTATCCGTCCTGTACTCGTCGTGGCCCCTCCGTCGACCCCTGTCTTTCGACACGCGTTTATTAAACTTCGTTACGCACGCGTCGTTAGCGTGCGTCAGTGAAAATGATTACAAGGACGATCGTCGTCGTCGTCGTCGTGACCCGTACACGGTGATTCGTCGGTGAGAGCGACGCGAAACCTCCGATCACGCGTCCGACCCGAACTCGCTCGCTAATTAAAACTACGATTCATTTTTCTCCAAATTCCAATTTCGTAAATTACAATTTCTCCGTTTCCGTAAAAGCTGATCCGATGTTCGCGGCCTATCGATGAGGTGTCGTGACTCGCCGTGGGGGCGCGCGCAGAGTCTCGTGGCATCGCCAACGAAACGGTGCAACGTTGCTCTTGCCGGTGTTTCTCGAAGCTCCGAGACGGCGATCGTCGATTCATCGTCGCTCCGTGCACGGTCCCGCCCCGCCTTTACGATTGCGTTCTCGCTCCCTCGCTGCGGACGCTGCGTCCACCGCCGACAAAAACATTCGCGCGTCGTGCGGGGGCGCTCGCGACGGTTATCCCGCGTTCTCCTCCGTTCTCCTCCGACGCCATCTCGGAAATAAATACGTGACGAAGACTCGAACGTATGCGAAGCGACACGTCGTTTGTCCCGGTGACGGCATATTTTTTCCATGAGCCGCCTCGCTATTTCGGAGTTTCGCCAGGCGTTCGGTCATTATGCGCTTCGATGCGTTTTATATAGTAGCACGAACGAACTGTAACGGAGAAAAGCTGAATGAACGACGCGGGCGTTCTATCCGTTTGAATTCGGTTAAATTCTCGAACGAAAGGAGTCATCGAATCCCCCCCCCCGTAACGACCGGACGACAAACCCCACCGTGTATTCGTGCATTTCGCGTCACTCTTATTCGGTCATTTGGATCATGCTCGCTGTCTCTAAAATTGGTCATCGACGGAGTCGATCGCGTCTCTTTCGGCTACGCTAGTACGGGGACAAAAGTGTGTCAATGCCGGGAAAACTTGCTCCGGCCGAGTCTTCGGACTCGTCCGCGTCGGGGACGAACGAATCACGTCCATCGAGAAACGCGGTGTCTTCCACGACGTCGAGTACACACGAAACAAATATATATATATTGTTTTTTTTAAACGAGACGTCACCAACTATATTCTCGTGAAAAACGGTATTCATCGAAAGTATAAAAAATAAAGAATTGGAAATAATTGATAAATATTTGTGATAAACGCGTATTGTATACGGATCGGTATATATTCAATATACTGACGATGCGAAAAATTACAAAAAAATTAAATAAAAAAATTGATTTTTTTTTCTTCTATCGTCAGCTCAAAAATATAATAAGACAAAATAATGAAAAAGACTTTTTGCGTAACATTTTGGACGGCGATAAGATTCTTTGCATTTCACTTTTTCTTCTCCGATACTTTTATTCCCGGGGGAGAAAATTGAGGGGTAAACTCGTCCATTGTCGGAATTTGCGATTGCGGCGGTCGGAATTGCAGCGACGACGAGACTCATCTCGTCCGTACTGTGTTTCGAGAGTGCGGCAGGAGGCGCGCCAGTCGTCCGTCAAAGCTCGAGGCCAGTGCCGGATCGCCGCTGGCGCCGTAGAAATCCGAGACCCCCAAAACGACGGATCTTTTCGTTTTCTTCATTTTTTTCTCTAGATATTTACTCTACCGAATATACGATGATCCGTATAAAACTGTTTGCCGCAAATTCACTCGTGCGATTAAACTTTTGATTTTTTTTCTCGGATACGCACGAGATCCGTGTGATCGATTCGATTCGTACATTCGTACGGGACAGTCGTATGCATACTCTATAATGGCACTGCGTGCATGGATTTTATTGAAAAATCTTCGATTATTCGTCGAGTCACCGGTTATACGATAATTGCGAACGCGTGGGGGAACTGGCAGAACGTTACGTCATCATCGCGGAGAACGCGCCAGATCAATGAAGCGCGTCACAACTGTCCATAGATGGACGCGGCAGACACCGCCAACCATGTCCATACGTGCGTTCAATGAAACTTTACGCTGTCTCTTGTCCCAGGTTAATCAATTTTTGTGGAAACGTGAAAAAAAACATTGGCTGTGCCGCTCGATGTAATTAACGCCGATAATCCGTATGACGATACTTTCATCGTCACTAATTTATTGCACTCGTTCGAGAACCTTTTGTGTAATTATCGGCAAAGGGATCGAATAAACATGGGTGCGCTCGGAAGAGCTACGAAAATGACATCATTCGGTGATGTGGTTGCGTGTTGACCTCGTGGAATTGTCCTTGATCGTAGCACGACGCTCAGTAATGAATATACATTCACCGTGTATGGAGTCCGATCGTATGAGCGCTACGTCACGAAGGGCTATACACGAGTGTGCGGCGCGTGGGCGAGGTTTTTCGAACACTCACGGTCTCCCTCGCGTTCCGTCGCATCCGAAACTTGTCCGGAAAGGTGCCCGTTGACGTTCGGCAATATCGGAAAACCAATCGTAGTAGCGACCATGTCGCGTATGTGGAGCGTACAAAGTTGCTTTACGGTTAAATTTCCCCGAAGCTACCCCAATTTTCAACTCCAAGATAAGACCAATTGGCGAACTCAACGTCAACTTGGAAATTAGGTTATTTTGGGAAAGTCCGATTACACCGACTCACCGACATACATTATATGTATTATCATAATTGAATATTCTAATCGGATACAGTCACATGCCAGTACAGAGTTCTGCATAGAAAAATTTTGAAATATTCGAAACATCGGTCGGACTCGAGACACGCCCAACCACCCCGTTGCTACATTAGCGCGAGTGAAAGGATGCCATTGTCCGATACAGATGGGTATGAGAGAGACGACGACGTCGAGGGGCGTTGCTCGAGACACTTGGCGTGCGTCGAGCGCACGGATATATAGCGCTGCCGACTACAGGCAGAAATCGGCACTACTTTTTCTCTGTCGAAAAATTAACACGGGAGACCCGGACTTTCGTGTACGTTCATGTTCTCTGCCGATACTCGTCGGTGAAATTGTAAACCGTTGAGCTTGATGACGTGGGAATAAAAAAAAACGATGGATCTATCGAGTTTGTGTTGACACATGGGCTGCCGATTGTATACCGAAAATTTTAAAAATTTTCCACAAAAATTTCACCCATTTACCGTTATTGTTTCGCTGTAGTCGTACACGAGTGTTACAATGCATACAGTTTTAACGAGGAGTAACGCTATTTTGGCGTACACACTTAGCATATCGGCTTGCCTCACGTTTTGCTGCTTTCTATCGACGGTGTTTATCGACTACAGGGCTAATGCCTCGTTAAATACGGTCAAAGTTGTCGTGTGAGTATGACATTCGGATCGGCAATTTTTCCTCCATCACGATTAAATTTCCATATCCGACAGTTTGCAATTGCAAACGAATACTTGCCGTCGATGCGTCTATGCTTTTTTACCGATAATTCCAATAATTTTATTATTCATTGTTGCAGGAAGAACGTGCCGGACTACAGTGCATCGAGGGAGAAAAATGATCTAGGATTTTTGACCTTCGATCTACAAACCGATATCCTTTTTATGTATTACAATGAGATTTTAGAACGTAAAGTCCAATATGCGTTGCGCAATGGATCGCCATTCGACGAGGTACATTTTTCTGCGGCTGTTAAATCATTACGATTCCTTAATTGTATATATACATCTCACTCCGTTGTTCAACTGGAACGTCAAGCAGTTATTTTTGTACTTAACGGCCGAATACCAAACTGACGCGAACAAACTGAATCAGGTAAATATAAAATTCGACCATTGTCCCCCGTGCCGATGCACGCATTATCGCGCGTCATTTATTCCGTCTTACAGATAGTTCTTTGGGACAAGATTGTACTGCGCGGCGACAACGCCGCGCTGGATTTCAAAAACATGAACACAAAGTATTACTTCTGGGACGACGGCAACGGTCTCAGGTAATATCACGAACGCAAGGTCCGAAACACGTTTATTCATCGATGAATTTGACTGTTTATTACATATTAAACAATTTTTTTTTCAGAGGCAATAAGAATGTTACATTGATACTATCATGGGATATCATACCTAACGCAGGTTTATTGCCCAGTGTCAGCTCGTTCGGATCTCATACCTTTGCATTCCCATCCGAATACACGACGTCGCGAGTATGAGCTTTTAATAATATGAGTAACGTACGATGAATTTACTTTAAAAGGCCATCATGAATCGTAACGCGTTGAATAAATGAGAAACTCATGAATTTTGCGGCTATGCTTTATTTCTCCGAGCCCTGATCGGTGCAGCGAAGCGGAGAATTTTTCACTTACGTGGCGGCAGACCCGCGGCAGGATCAGTGTGATATGTCGCGGAACGCCACAGTGGACCATTGGAAATCGCGATTTTACGCACCGAAGATCGTTTTTGCAAATTTCACATGGAAAATATCGAATGGAGACTAAGGAAATTATTGCATTCATGTACAGTAGGATAGAATATGTCGGATATCGTTTCGAAATAAAAAATATCCATTGTGCAGCAAATTTTCTATCTTCGAGGGACTTTTGTAAAAAAAAAAAAAAAGTCAATTTTCGTGATTTAAAAAAATCGATATCTCGGCTTCGGCAGTAGAGCTAGGGAAAATTCGAGGTAATCATGGCATCTACAACAAAGAATACATATGATGGGGTTTTAAGCGAAGTTTTTAAAGTGCTTTATAGAGAAATTCGAGGACATTGAAAAACACGAAAAATAGAATTGAAGCCCCATGGAATTTTTTGATGATTATCTTTTTTTTAATGAACTGCCACGTATTTTTCATGACGTTTTTGTTTTATTCCAAAAATGTCGGATAGTTATAGAGATGCAGTGTTGGCTCCGCTTGCCACGGGGAAGGTAAGAGTCGCCACCTGTCGGCGGAAAGCGAACAGCCGCTCGAGGTAGCTGCACGAGCGAATATTTTTCCGCGGCGCTCGGGTATTTCCATGAGCGTTCGGCTCCCGCGAGCTCCCAGCCAGATATCATAAATTTACCAGGTGCAACAGGTGTGCGGCACGTGTGCAGCGGCATCGACGGTATTTCGGTGAAATATATTTAGAATAATGATGGTCTCTCAGTGAGGACAGGCTGTCGGAATGCTATGATTGGTCGAGTCGACGAGACGCGACCAATCACAAACGAGAAGCGGTCGAAGCTTATAGACGAAGCGCGTGAACCTAGCGAGTACAACGAGGCTTGGCGAATCTCTAGTCGTCGAGCAGATTACAAACACGAGGCAGCCATTGTCCCCGTGAGTCAGCGCAGGCGTCAGCGGTGAATCGTGCGAGTAAGAAGAACAAAGGGAGAGTGGAGACACGTGTAGATTATTATAAAACGAAAGTGTTACGTTTGTTATGTTCAAAGTAGTTCCAGAAAGAAAGATATTTGTTGGTTATCGAAAGAGACATATACGAAAAAGTAAGATATCAACGTATGCCGTACAACGAACAATGAGACACGTTCCTCCAAGCGCACAACACGTGCAACAAC